>CP125973.1:8050124-8147032 GCA_030063025.1 Avena longiglumis
CCGTGATTGTTCAATGTGAAAGCCTGCTGGGTTTTGATTTGGTTTTTCCGAGGCCGATCGAGCTTGCTATTGGTGCACCCCCGGTAAAACTTTCAAAGCCGTGTCCGGGATATGGACGACTTGGAGCACAAGATTCGATCATGTACAAGCATAACTAAAGTTTATTATAAATTTGACTTTATAATGACCAGTAACTTAACTTCATAATGGAATGGCTAAATAATAACGTCACAATTGCTTGTTTGAAGTGTCGCTATGCACCATCAGACTGACTAGTAAGTATTGCAACTACAACGGAATGTAATAATAAAAGTACCAACAACCGCTGGGTTTTGGGTTATATCATGCTATCTCGATTCCGATTAGTAATCACGAACTATACCGTAATGATCAACTAAAAGTGCCCATCGCTTTTTATCAGCATCATACCGACTCAGTAATTACGAACATAATCGGTCATAAACCGCCAACCGTGGTGAGTTCCCTATCATTTCTTCTCGCTTGGTCTCGAGGGGAAACACCTGTGATGGGTTTGTTTGGCGTTAGCTTCGTGCTGATCCTGAGGTCACTCATCACCTCCGATAACCGCGCCTGTAGTCGAGCTCCCCAGGTTGTTTAGTGCATGTCGCCACTCCACCATACCTTGTAGGCGAGGACCGGCCGGTTCAGCCTCACGTGCACGGGCCTCAAGACCGACGCCCTTCTTTCCTTTGCCCTCGGCTCACATCCTCAGCAAGGCGCCGGAGACCCACTGCTAGTGTGGTTACCCTTCCCGCCAGCCCGGGCAGGGCATGGACGCTATTGGTTATTCTTCGGCTCTTAGCCCCATTAGCATCTTGTCCGTAGGACGCTATATCGCTTTCAAGGTGATTTGGATCTTGTATATTATATTGTATTCTTGACTCTTGAGTCGATATATATCTGCCGTGGGTCCCATCGAGGACCTGTGTAATGTTATTATTTCGCTTTCCACCCGCACGAAAGTGCTCGGTGGCACCTTTGAATCGCTTTCTATGCGCGGTTTGGCGAATTTTGCTCAAACTTGCATAGGTCCGATTCGAGGGTGTTACAGAGTGGTATCGAGCTCGCCAGCTACGATATTCTACAAGTCCAAAGTAGGATAACCTAGCTAACTACAAGTAGAGTGTCAAAACTATTTTGCAAAATCGGTTGGATAGTTCTCGATTAGGTCCGATTTTACCCTTACCCTCTGCTTCTCCTCTTACTCACGTGTTTTGAATCCGCTCTTTCTTCGAGTCCGTGAATTTCGTGGTTCCGCTGCACTGGTTTCGCCTCATAACGGTGTTCTACCATCCTGTTCAAGCCGCCGATGAATCCGCTCACTGTTACCATTCTTTGTTGTTTGTGCCTTCCGTTTTCCCGACGCCGACATCCTCTACGCATCCGGCGCAGTCCAGATCACCTTTGTTTCAACCTCGCTTGTCGAGATCTTCACCGATTCCGAGAATGGTTGCACGCCTTCTACCGACAGCGGAGTAATAGTTTGCGTGATGGATTGGCCCCATGCCGACTACCCTTCTATTCGCTTTGTACATTGAAGTGGATGAGAATGCATCTTCCATCGGTTAGAGGTGGCTTTATTTGTTGATACCGCCGACCTTTGTTCTGAGTGTTCTCGACGATCACGGACAACCCACCTCTAGTGGTGTCGCCGATTCTCATGTCGTTAGTGGTGTCGCGAGGATCTACAGCCGAAGACGCAGACCTTCCTTCCTAAGATTATGAGGCGGATCTCGAGGGCTAGATCCATTGTTAGTGGTGTCGAATTGTGGCATCCCGCAAAACCACTGTTAGAAAATCGCTGTGAATTTGTGCATTGCATCGTCATCATCATGCATTGTTTGCCAAAACTATTTTCAAAGCCCGATTTGTTTTCCAAACGCCCATCTTATTCAAACGCAAACCGGTCCGAATATTTTGTTTTTAAATATGCAAAGCCGTTAAAATAAATAAATTATAATTATTTAGTGGGAAATGAACGTCAATGACCCGAACACCGCCCCCAGATTTTAAATCGCCCACCTAACCACAATCCTACACCAACCAATCCTACCCCCAACCACCCACCTCACCCCACAATATCCCGCCACCTCACCCTCTCCCTCTCCTCCACCACTCCCACTCCGCCACCCACCACCCCACCACCCCTCTCAACCACCTCACACCACGCCCACCACTCTCTCCCCGGCCTCCCACGCCAACCCCACTCACCTGCCCCGCCCACCGCCCACACCACCAACCGCGCCGCCCCGCCTCTCTTCTCCTCCCTCTCTCCCCGACGCTTCTCTCCGGCCCGCGCCCTCCCTCGCTCAGAGCCTCGCCGCCTCTGCCCGCCGCCACCGCGCCACGCCGGCGAGCCTCCTGCCCGCCGCCTCCGCCCGGCCGCCTGCCCTCCGCCACCGCCCGCCGCCTCCCTCTCCCGCCCGCCGCCGCCTCCTCCTCACTGCCTCGCCGCTCCTCCCCGCTGCCGCCTGCCCCGCCTGCCGCCGCTGCCCACCTCGCAACCACGCCGCCCGCCTCGCCACCATCGCTCGCTCGCCAAGCCCGCCCGCCTCCTTCTCGCCTCCCGCCCGATTCGCAGAGATGCCGCTGGGCAGTTCGCCGCCACCGAGACGCAGCCGCACGCTGCTCCAAGATCTTCCCGATAGATGCGCCATGCCCGCTCACGCTTCGCCGATCCGCGGCTCCTTCTCGGGTCCGCACCGCTGCCTGGAGTCGATAAGATTCACCGACGACGCCCGGCCGATCCCACGGAATCCAAGACCGCCGATTCCATTCAAGAACGCCTCGACAAGAACCGCGACATCCAAGATCTCCCCGGATGCCCACGACCGAGAACCTCGAACGATAAGTTCGCCAACCGAACGAAACCCCACGCGCCATGAACTCCAACCCCTCATGACAAGTTCGCCATCCTCGAGGACGCCGACACGAGACCCCAGACCGCCACAGACGCCGAGATCAACTCGATCCCGAGCCAAGATCCGCCGCCGGACCTAAACTCGACGCCAAGATCGCCGAGAACGCCAAGATCTTCATCCCAACGCCATGATCTACATGCCCGAGACCGATGCAATAAGACCTACCCTTATCCGAGAACGCCTTCCGTCAACCCCGAGACCGACTCAACCCCGAACCCAAGATCGCCGAGACCCTCAAATGTGTAAACCCTTCCCCAAACCCTATTTTATAATATAATACAACTCAATGTGATAATAATTGTCTGTATGCATACATTCATGTGGTTTAATTTTATGCCGACCACCTAATTAAATATAGTCCATATATGCAAAATCTAGTCCCCATATTACCCCTACGAATCTTGTGTAGTGAACCGGTACATTTGCCATGTTAAAACAATATCTAAATTATGGTAATTTTAGATAATCAACTTGAACCACCTAATTAAATGTCGAGACCCCTCGGTTCCACTTAATATGACCTAATTGCATCGCAGACTTTGCCATGCCATGCATCATACATGCATCATGCCTACCTTTTGCCATAGTATTAAATATTGCATCGGGTGGTTTTTCTAGTGCTCTGCTTTCAAGTGATAAGGTCAAGTGAGTTGATGTGAGCTGCCCGATCTTCTGCTGAACTAATGTTTTCAAAGCAGCATCCCTCATTTACTTTTTATAGTATTTACTCCCTCCTCGTTGATCTATTGCTATCTCGTGGTTATGGATGCTTTAGTTCCACCGTGATATACCGCGGCAGCCCTTATATTGCCTTGGACACATCCTATTACCTGTTTGGTAGATATTGCGGATCACAAGGTCAGAAGTCGCTGCTCTAGTGCTGGCAGCTTTCTTGGCCCAAGGCTACGTTTGTTGATGTATTGTCGCGATGTTGTCAGTTGGAGATGATCGCCTACTTACCGCTCACTTTAATTCTCGCTTAACAACTAAAATTGAAAAGCAAGGTGAGTAATTTGCAGTGATAGAAAATATTTGCTTCAACTACCTACTGTATCCCGTTGTGAGGACCCCGAAAGTACTTGATAATTGCTCCTTGATTTATCGCTACTATCCACATCCCGGAGGTATATGGGACCCCCCGAGTCAGAGCTTGATTCAAATTTTATTTCTGGGGCCAAACTAGTTCTGAGGTTTTATTTATGATCTTGTACTTATGCCATGCTACTTATGTATTTACGACAGCGAGGAGTTAATCGCATCGCTTAGGGATCGACACGATTCTCATGTGTCGATGCCCAAATGCACTTTCTGCCCCAACAAGCTCACACTGGCTCACTCCAACCTTGAGTCCGCTCCCCAGTCACCGGGTTTCATCAAGGGTTCACTCAATGGGGTGGCCCCTCAACAGTCAATCCTGTGATTGTTCTCAGTCGAAAGCCTCATGGTTTTGATTTGGTTTTTCCTTGTTGATCGAGCGTAGTTAAGCATTGGTGCACCCCGCCGTAAACTTCTCAAAGCTGTCCGCTGGGATATGGATCGATTTCGAGTGCCAGTATTCTCAATGAGCAGACAAGCATAACTAAAGTTTATTGCTATAAATCTGACTTTATAATGACTAGTAATCGCCTTCACTATAATGGAATGGCTAAATAATACCGCCCACAATTGTTTGTTTTGGCTGTCTGGCCATGTAATTCATCAGCATCTCGACTAGTAAGTATTGCAACCACAACTAAATGGCCATAAAAGTACCAACAACCGGGTTTAGGGGTTATCTCATGCTATCCAGACCGATTATAATTGATGTAACTAACGGAAATGAAAGGAAGTTCTTAATCGCTTATTTTATCGTGACGTTATCTAAACCCCGACTAGTAATTGTCAACGATAATCTTATCAAGTAAACCGCCAACCGTGTGAGTTCCTGCTGACTTCCTTTTCGACAAAAACAGGATGGTTTTGTTTGATGGGCAAGCGCGACGCCGATCCGGAGAAGTCCTTCTTACCCTCTCTCATCGACGCTGGCAGTATCGAGTCTCCCCAGGTTGTTTAGTGTAAGGCCACGGGCCGCCACCCCACCATACCTATGTAGGCGAGGGATCAACAATTCTAGCTCGCCGCAGGTAATCGCCTCAAGATCGACGCCCTTCTTTTTCCTTTGCCCTTTGTCGGCACCCCTTTGTTTAAGCAGAGATCGACGCCGTAGTGGTTACCCTTCCGCTTGGCCCGCAGGTTATGGACGCCATTGGTTATTCTTCGTGGCTCTTAGCCCCATTTGCATCTTGTCCGTAGTGGACGCCTATCGCTTTTCAAGGTGATTTGGATCTTTGTATATTATTTTGTATTCTTGACTCTTGAGTCGTCATATATATATCTCTGCTCAGGGTCCCATCGAGGACTGTAAGTAATGTTCGCTTTCCACCCGCACTAAAAGTGCTGGCACCTTTGAATCGCTGCGCGGGCGGCGAATTTTGCTCAAAACTTGCATAGGTCCGATTCTCGATGTTACTGAACAGCAGCTGATGTCTCAAAGTCCATGAGATATCTGATCATTGGAAATATGCTTCAACTATGTGATCTTATCCACGCCTTCATTCCACCTCGCAGACATGATCCTCAACATCTTCGCCTGTGCCATGATCTTTGCCAACAAGCTTTCATCGAGTTTCTCCGCTAGTTTCTCCACACGAATGGAAACCATCGGGTACCCTATCATAAGTGAAGATGCACAATCATTTATTATGCTCGAAGCCTTATTTGTGATAATCATTCAAATGAATCAGCTCCTAAAGATTGGACCATCTATCGCTCTTTCCGATCCACTGTGTACGCATCATGGCCTACGAGATGGCTAGATCTCGCACCTGCTTTCATGTTGTTGTCGTCTTCATAAGATATAGTGTCTTAATTTTCCACATCAGCTGCTCGAACAAAGCCTAGATCATTTTGCTTTGTTAGTATCTAAGCCCACTTTCTATAAATAAGGAATCTTATATTCTTACCAGTTTAGATTGCATTTATCACAGAAATCGATGTGTTTTTTTCAATCAGTTTGTCAAAAAATTTTGATAGATATCATTCGCTGTGCAACATTTTACTCACAATATCCCCAATGCAAACTTTATTTATCCATCATCTAATAGTTTGCTTGTTCAAAAGTCCTATTCAACATAACTATTCAATCGCACAAGAACCTTCATCATATAACCCTCATATTCTTCTGACCCCATTCCTATGCAACACGTTTGTCCCGCCCAATGAAATATTTCTCTCAATGCCCACACAACCGACCACGAATCATTTAAATTTCCCCCATGATGTAACTCTCCGCCCACCTGCAAAACCCCACATCGCGCACCTATCAAAGCTTAATTCAAACCAGGAGTGGTTGAAGACCGACATCCTGCCCAAATCCTCACACAACCAACATTGTTCACTTCAACAGACCGGACATAAGACATGCCTTCTCATGTGCCACATTTAATCGACCGACTCGTACTTCTCTACCTTCCTAGCCATCACGTTTTATCCGCCTCCGTGCATCATCGCCTTAGACGCCATTATTCTCCCCGATTCCCTCGCTCGTGATGACAACCTTGGTTCAATGAAATCATCCCTCGATCAGCCTGAGACGCCATCAACCTTGTTCTACATCAAGATATTACCTTTGCATCTGATGCTGACCTGCTCAGGCTTTCAGTGCACTTTATCAAGTGCAGCCTTCATAAGATGTTATCCGACTGCGCAAACATCTTTCTTCCTCATGAACAAGTAAGTGTATAAACCACAAAGCTGTCATCGACAGATGGACCGAAAATGGTAATCCTAAAAGTTTTATCTCAAAATCGATGAATAATGATTGAAGAGCCCAAGTGTTATATTTACTGTGAAAATCACAAATTATTCTCTAATCAACGAAACTGGATCAAAATCTTTTATGCTGATCATAACCGCAATTCTGAATGATTTTTGACCATGAATTACCTTCAAACTTTCATACCATAAGAAATGGACACCGAAAGACATAAGTGAACCATCGCCATCTACATGGATCACTAGACACTTCATTGTTAGCTTATGAATTTTATAGTTTGCCTTTCTGATGACCGCTAAAGTCATGGAGCTCACTTTCTTCCATATAAAGCATGCATTTTCATGCCAATATCTAGTTTTATCTTTCATATGATTCAAGAGGAGATATATTAATTTTCAAATTCTGAAAGAATAGATATTTTGCTCGACATGCACCACAATGTCAAAGATGATATGAGGATGATTCTTTAACAAATATGAACCAACCAATACTTGAAGCTTAATGAGGCATGAACATGTTTTTTGCCACATACTTATAATTTTTAAGATTTTGCTTATCCATCAAGATGATAGAGTCATACAACATAAATCAATGTCTTGCCGATGGTGAGATTATGGGTTCTTTATTCTTGTCTTGAAGTAAACATTTCAACATCAAATTAATCATCAGATAAACCGAAGAAAAATCGAGCTCAATTGTCTTAATATCAAACGAGAAAATCTTGTCAGCCGGGCATTAAATTCCAATATTAGATTACATGACAAACTGAGTATGTAAATTTATGATACCAATTATTCTATACAATTTCATCGGTATGATTTTAAATTTGACAAATTTAAAATGATACCTCATAATGCATAGTTTATATTAAAATGAATGCCATAACAAAGTCAACCCATAATGATTCATGCATGTTAATGAATATTCATCAAAGGATATACATGAGTAAGTGAAAGAGCAAGTAAAAATAATGAATCCTGTAATATTCTCAAAGGGTACATGTAGAGAACATGCTGCTATTGGATGTGGAGATTGCCAGTGCTACCAAATTTTCTGATAAAATATAAATGTGCAGAAAAGCTGATAGAAATGAACCATCTTATACTCATTTGATTGATCATCATAAGCCAACTGGTTGTAGAAAACATGAAAATGCCTTTCAGTATCAAAGATAACCATATGTAATTATAGGAAAGCACATCTACAAAATCATGGTAATGAAAAAACCAGAGTTTGCAATTTGGGTACCATGCTTTGCTTAACAAGAAAACATGACACCGAAGAGCCGATAATCCAGAAAACTAAGAATGACTGTTGAGAGACAGTAGTGGCGGCTCATTAAGAGGCAGCAACAAAAACAAGTCGTGGTTATTAGTAAAATCGATTACTTATCAGACACCCTTCGAGGAAAACAAAAATTATCACCAGATCAGCAAAAACATGATAATTCCTAAGATTGCTTCAAACTGCAATGTCTTACCAAAATTGGAAATCTAGAAAGGGACCGCCTTTTCAAGACTTATAAAGAAACATCTATTACATTATCAAGAATAGCAGCACAAAAAATCCTTAAGCTTAATGGTACATAATTGCAACTCTAAAATCATTGAAAATGAGTAAATTAAAATGAAAGAACTGAGGTGGAACAGGCATTATTATGGGACACTAATTATGTTATGATTTTTACATCAGCATGCTGCCACTGCTCTTCAGATTACCTTATTTGCAAAGAAATGACATGATTATGTTTTGCCAGGAATTCCTTTGAAGTGATGCAGAATGAACTATATGAACATCAATATGGCTATTGATGACTTTGTTCATAATACCTAATCAAATCGACGAAACCATATGTGCATGATACAAGACATGACATTTCATTTATAGCAGCAGAAATTGTCTAACATATATGATGATGATTGTTCCTTCAAGCCAAGAAGAATTTCATAGTATCAATAGCACAGAAATAATTAAGATTCACCTATCATTGATGAAGACTGGACGCATTTTTCAGGATGAATTGTCATTATAAGTGAAAGCTACTATATGTGATCAGACGCTGTCAAAGATACATCATTCTAGCATTGTTAAGGACCATGATGATGAAACCTGATCATATAATTGCTGAAGCAAGAGGTTTACCAGTAGTCACAACATATTTCATTGTTCGATGGTATGTAAACACTATCGCAAGTGTGAAGACATGATACAATCAACTTTATTATTGCCTCTTGGGCATATCTCCAACATCATCCCCTTTACCAAGGGGACGACTATCGTCACCAAACTCGATTGGACTTTGCATCACGCATCCATCGTTGAACAAGGCCTTGGAGTTCATTGTCTTGTCTCCAAGTTGTCAAGACCCTCCCCAAGGTGTTCTTCCCTCTCCGATGTGGATTTGAGGGAGCACGTTGACCGGTCTTTCCTTGCGAGGATTCTATCGGACCGATGGCCGCCGTTCGGGAGCAATCGGCCTTGTATCGTGTGAGTTTTGTGTTGGAGATATGCCCAAGAGGCAATAATAAAGTAGGTTATTATCATATCTTCATACTTATGATAAATGTTTACATACCATGCTATAATTGTATTAACAGGAAACATTAATACTTGTGTGATTTGTAAACATAAAAGAGTCCCTAGTAAAGCCTCTTGTTAAACTAGCTTGTTGGTTAATATATGATCATGGTTTCCTGATCATGAACATAGAGATGTTATTAACAACAGGATCATATCATTAGGAGAATGATGTGATGGACATACTCCTATAGATAAGCGTAGCATAAAGATCAAGCCATTTCAATAGTTCAATTGCTATATGCTTTCTGATACATAGTAACCTAATTCCTTCGACCATGAGATCATGCATATCACCTTACCGGATGGATGCTTTGATGACATCAAACACCACACCATAACCGGGTGGCTATAAAGGTGGCATTGATTGTTCGAAAGTATTGGTTGAAACACATGGATCAAGAGGGATTTGTCCATCCATATGACTGATAGATATACTGGCCCTCTTGCGGAATGTCATCCAATTGGCTTGCAAGCATGTGACCGCTCACAAGGGATCACATATCACGGAACGAGAAAAGAGTACTTTATCGTGAACGAGGTTGAACTAGGTATGCGTAGATACCGACGATCATAACCCTGATAAGTAAACTATCGTGAGACAAAGGGAAATTGGTATCGTATGTAAGTGGTTCATTCGACGCAGTAATCGAGAAATATGTGGGAGCCATATGAATTTCCGCATTCCTCTATTGGTTATTGTTCTGAGAAGTGTCTCGATCATGTCCGCATAATTCACGAACCGTAGGGAGACACACTTAAGGATTCGACGTTGTTTTAAGTAGTTATGGTATTATGAGAAAGAGACCGAATGTTGTTCGAGTCTCTGATGGGATCCGGATATCACGAGGTGATCCTAATGGTCCAAGAATAGGATTCATATAAGGAAAGTCTCGCTTTCGAGTTCGGGAATGATTCTGTGTTTTCACCTGGAATGTTCTAGAAGGTGCCTGAATGTCCGCACTGGGGAGGGGTACATGAATGTGTCATTACATATTGGAATGATTGAATCATGTACTAAGTGTTCTTGCTGTTCCAAATAAAGGATTAAATTGAATCCTAAATGAAAGTCAAATGGCCGCTTTGAAAGTCAAACTACTAAAACAGAAACTGGGAAACAAGCAAGAGGTGGTTGAACCGACTTGGGAGGAGTCCTCCAAGTCAAGGCCAGCCAAGGCCGACTTGGGGAGGGACTCCCCTCCCCTTGGCCGCCCCTCCCACCTATAAAAGGAGGGGCAGGCCTCCTCTATACACACAAGTTCCTATCCTCTAATCTCTCAAGTTTAGAGCCGCTTTGGTTTAGAGCTTCTAATTGCACTAGCCTTCGTTTAGAGCCTTCTAATTGGTGTGTCTAATCCTAGACCACTAATAGCTTTCATACTCCACCATACTCGCCCCGGCCATGGCTCTCATGGATCTCCCTCTACTCGCACGCCAGTCAGGCCGGAATCGCGAGGAGAGTGCTACAACCTCCACGCCGGAACAAGGGAGAGGAAGGTCTTCGCCGAGCACCGAACGCAGACCGATCATGAAGCGCCGCTTAACGCAGCTGAAGGATCGCTACACGATCTTGAGATCGGGAAGAGTTTACTACATCACCCACGAGAATCCGCCTCGCTAAACACTTTGGAATCTTCGAGGTGTTATTCCATCGACTGCTACAATCTAGTAGATAGATCTTGGCTTGTTTGTTTGTATGATAGAAATTTTTGTTTTCCATGCTACGAACCCCTACAAAGGGTATCAGAGCCTTGGCTATATGTAGATTCACAGACGAGTAGAACACAATGGTCATCAGGGCGTGATGCTTTTATTGTCGATTGCTTCTTGTGTACTTTGCATCTTGCGGTATGTTGGGATGAAGCGGCCGGCCAACCTTACATGACATCGCTCATGAGACTTGCTCCACGCTTGACATGCAACTTGTATTGCATAAGTGGCTTTATGGTGCCTGCTTTCTCCTAGTATAGTTAAGATCCAATTTACAACCGTGATCGACAATACTAGTATCAATGTTGTGGTTCTTGTTCGTAGTTAGAACGACACTTATTGAAAGCCCCAAACCACGAAACATGCAAAGAAAATTAGAGGCGTCTAACTTGTTTTGCAGGGTGTGCGGATGTGATATGGCCATGACTGTGATTATATATGATGTATGCAATGTTCCTTATTGTAAGCTCAACCAGGAGCCATATGGTTGTCTTTAATTTATGTTAAGACCATGTCTATTCAAAGTAGTTGTAATAGTTGAAGCCGTGGACGACAACCATGGAGAAGCATCATTGACCTTGATGCAATGTTGATGATGGAGATCATGTCCGCAGTTTGAAGATGGAGATCTAAGCACAAAGAAGAAAGGCCATATCATATCACATATTATGAATTGCATGTGATGTTAATCCTTTATGCATCTTGTATTGCTTAGTAGACTACGGTAGAATTATAAGATGATCCCTCATGCACATGAATTTCAAGTCATAAAGTGTTCACCCTTAGTTAGCACTGCTAAAGCTTGTTGTTTCAAAGCACCACATGATGATCGGGTGTGTTAGATTCTACAAGTGTATACAACGTGAGCAAGCCAGATTTGCTCATGAAACTAAGGTTTGATCTTGACGAGCCTAGCATGCATACATGGCCTCAGAACACGGATTACCAAAGGTAGAGCATGAGTCATATAGTAGATATGATGAACATGTTGATTGTTCTCCATTGAAGCTATATCAACTCTCGTGATGATCGGTTTTGATGTGGTGGATTTGGTTCAGGTGATCACCAAAACAATGTGAGGGATATTGTTTTGAGTGGGAGTTCACCTAGATTAATTTAATTATTAATTAGAACTCAATTTATCATAAACTAAATCAAAGTGAATTTGCATAGTTGTCAGTCATTGGCATCCGCTACCACCTTGCGCTTTAGTTATAATTGAGATGATAGAACTATAGAATTCTAGTTAGTTACTTTTTAACCGGTATCGTATTGTTTTGAAGTGTTAATCTAAAGTTTAAAAGTCCTATTGCAAACTTTTAGTAAGTTCCGTTACTCCATGAAGTTTAATAATCAAGATAAATCAAGAGTAACAATTCCAAGTGTTAGTATATAAGTATCATGTTTGTCTCCATGATTCTTGATATTCAAAGGATTCTCTTAATATCAAGGTTATCTAGGATCCAAAGAGTTGTTTCAGAAACCATGATGTGGAAGATATTGTGATATCTCAAACAAAGTTTTGGCAACATGATAGAGTATAATATGGCAAAAGTCATGTTCTCATATTTGATGAGAATTTGCAAAAGGTTGGAGACACTAGTTGTCCTAATCCTCCAAAAGGTTTTGGAGAGCAACATTATACTTGCGATTCACCGTTACAAGCTAAAAGTAGCTTGATCATGGATAAATCAATGATGAGGGTGAATATTTGATGTAGGTAAAATGTTTACTACACCAAGAGATTACTAAAGAAAGGAATTTGAAAGAACACCAAACATTTGATAATGGTGATCTACTTCAAAGTGCAAGTCCAAAGACATTGGTATTTAACTATACACGCTTTGGACTATATGTCATATGTATGACTCCACTATTGATGTTGATAGATTCTTTCAAACAGTAAAGGAAATATTGAAAGAAAATCTCATAAATATATGGCAGAAAGGAAAAGACTAGAATTGTTCAGCTTAAGTATATAGATGATATACATGTTATGGCTATATTCTTTGCTTATTAAACAATGTGGTTCTTAAGTATTTAATACTGAATTTGTTGGTATGAATCGTCATACGAAACAACAGAATTCATGAACTACAATGGCCTAAGTAACTAGCAAAAGAATATGTGATGATGTTCATCGAGAACAAATAAAGGGTTATTGTGTTGCTCGTTAAAACATCAAAGCTTGCCTTCAAGATTTGTTTTATCAGGTATTATGAGAACAAAAGGGTTGTTCAAATAATTGCCGTAATCCATAAAAGATGGATGATTCACAAATCTCGTTGGAGAAATCACATCCATAAAACTAGTGCTAAAAATGTCGAAAGACAAATTGATTGAAAGATCACTTAGGAAGTGACATCGCCGTTTAAATTATAATGGAAAGAAAACATGAAGAAACTCCATATGGATGGAATTTTGGAGTCTATTTGATTTTGATCAAATGACGCTTGTGAAACTTTCCTAGAGATAATTAAAACTTCGTTCATAGGCAAAAAGGGAACGAATGACTAGCTTATTGGAACTTGTACATATTGTTGTACGAAATCCATTATGTGTAGTCAAGGGCGATGGATTTCAACTTCATATGCTTTCTCCAAAAATTTGAGTGAATATATGAATATTTACTTAATAAGGATAAAGTGTGAAATATTTGAAAAGTTCAAAGATTTTCAAGATGAAGTGCAAAATCATTGTAATAAGAATATAAATAGTTTATGATAAGATCATAAAGGAAGATATTTAAGTTACAAGTTTAGCATAATACCTAAGATTTAAGGAATCGTTCCGTGGATTTGCATTTTCTCGAAACACCATAAGAGTATGGAGCGTTCGAGATATGTAATTAAACCTTGTTTGACATGGTAAGATCAAAGGTATAATTCATAAAACTGCCATTATATTTTAAAGATTAAAAGCTTTAGAGATTACCGTTTTTCCACTGAAAAGAGCTCCATCATAATCCGTTGAAATGAGACCATATAAACTTATGGTTTGGGATAAAACCCAAGTTGTCCTTTCTTAAACATTGGTTTGCTATGCATAAGAAAGATGTTTGCAACCAAAGTCGGATGAACTCGCTTTGTATAACTTGAGTATTCCTCCATAACACCGTAGACAAAAGTGTTTGTTGTAGAACGTCAAGTTTCTTTGAGAAGGAATTTTTCGTGAAAAGTTAAGTGGGAGGACAATAGAACTTTGATAAAGTTAAAAGAACCTTAGCTATATGTGCAAAGTTGCGCAGTCACGAAAAGTGTTCGAGGCAAGAATAATACTCATGGCTCACGTGCCTCAAGGGTTGTGGTCACGGAGATCTAAGTTCCTATTGAAACAAGTAGATTGGGTAAACAATCAAATACCAAGATTTGAGGGTTGAATCATTATTTGAGAATAATGAACCGACTACATGCAAAGAAGCGATGATGGGCCCTGACTCCGTCAAATGGCTTGAAGCCATAGAATCCGTGATAGTTCCATACACGAGAAATCAAGTTTTGAACTTGAAGGACCCTCGAGAAAGGTGTAAGACCTTACAGTTGTGTTTGGATTTATAAATAAATAGACATGGATGTTGCACATCTATGAAATAGTCGACATGTTGGGAAAGAGTTCACAACAATGTTCAAAGGTTGACTATGACAAGATATGATCTTTCATAGCGATATTTAGTCTAGACGGATTAGTGTAGAAACCACTACATATAATTTTATTATATGGTAGTTGAATAAACAAAACAAGTTCTTCTAATAGAAGGGTTACCTAGGACGTGTGCATGACACAGTCCAAAGGGTTTTTTGTTAAAATTCAAGGGATGCTAAAAGCATATGCAAACTTCAATGGTTAAAGTGAGCATCGCGGAGTTGGAATCTTCACTGTGATGAAACTGTTAAAGGAGTTTAAAAGTTCATTAGAGACGATGAAGATGCTTGCATTTGCAAGAAATTAAGTGGGAGCGCTAAGACATGTTTCTAATACATTATGTGGAAGACATATTGTTGATTGGAAATAATGTATCTTTTATTAACACATATTAAGAATTTCATCCTGATGAAAGACTTAGGCAAAACCCAAATATTTGGCATCAATAGACGCTAATATGGTTGTGCCGTAGTACATAGACGAGATATTGAATGAGTTCAATATAGAAACTACAAGAAAAGGTTCTTGTCGCACGTAAAGGATTGAAAGAGTTCAATGTTGATGATATATTCAAGTGTATTGACATTTGGTAAAGTGAAACAAATAATCAAGTATAGATTGATACTTGATGTATGAAATCACAAAAGTATTTATATCAATCATATCGGTGATATGTACAACCAGATATGTCCTATGCTCTTAATGTTGTGAGCATATACCGTAATGATTTGTAAGATGATCATTGGACAATAGTAAGGATATTCTTATGATCTTTTGGAAGAACTAAGAGTATATTATTTGTAGAAGTGACAAATAGATGGTTAGTTCATTGTAAAAGTACTACATTGATACTAGTTTTGTCACAAAGTACAAATTAAGTTTATCTCAATCTAAACTAAGGGTGGCACAATATAATGGAAAGTGAGTTCCATAATGGATTTGGATGAGTTCCAAAGTTAAGACATTGTGATGTATACTACAACAAAAGGCTAAGTATATGACTGCTATTTTAGCAGAAAAGAGGGCATTTGTGTCAAGTAGTTTGTTATCAAACTAGGTGTAGTTCACAGGATAATACTATGAAGATATATTGTGCACAATATTATCAACATGTTTTAACCCCAAAGAACTAAAGGTCACCGAAAGACCAAATTTATACAAAGCCATCTCATTAGAGAATGAGTGATGCGAGAGACGCAAAGACATGCAATTACACACGGACCTAGAAGTGTCGATCCGGATCACTGACCACTAGCAATCGTGTACATACAACACCGTAAAGCCATAGGTGTTGAATACACAAAGGTTTGAAACTAGATTATTGACTCTAGTGCAAGTGGGAGACTGTTGGAGATATGCCAAAGAGGCAATAATAAAGTAGGTTATTATCATATCTTCATACTTATGATAAATGTTTACATACCATGCTATAATTGTATTAACCAGAAACATTAATACTTGTGTGATTTGTAAACATAAAAGAGTCCCTAGTAAAGCCTCTTGTTAAACTAGCTTGTTGGTTAATATATGATCATGGTTTTCTGATCATGAACATAGAGATGTTATTAACAACAGGGTCATATCATTAGGAGAATGATGTGATGGACATACTCCTATAGTTAAGCGTAGCATAAAGATCAAGTCATTTAATATAGTTCATTTGCTATAAGCTTTCTGATACATAGTAACCTAATTCCTTCGACCATGAGATCATGCATATCACCTTCTTGGATGGATGCTTTGATGACATCAAACACCACACCGTAATCGGGTGGCTATAAAGGTGGCATTGATTGTTCGGAAAGTATTGGTTGAAACACATGGATCAAGAGGGATTTGTCCATCCATATGAAGGATAGATATACTGGGCCTCCTCGGTGGAATGTCATCCAATTAGCTTGCAAGCATGTGACTGGCTCACAAGGGATCACATATCACGGAACGAGAAAATAGTACTTATCTAACGAGGTTGAACTAGGTATGCAGATACCGACGATCATAACCTCGGATAAGTAAACTATCATGAGACAAAGGGAAATTGGTATCGTATGTAAGTGGTTCATTCGATCGCAAAGTAATCGAGAAATATGTGGAGCCATATGAATTTCAGATTCCTCTATTGGTTATTGTTCGAGAAGTGTCTCGATCATGTCCGCATAATTCACGAACCGTAGGGAGACACACTTAAGGATTCAACGTTGTTTTAAGTAGTTATGGTATTATGAGAAAGAGACCGAATGTTGTTCGAGTCTCGATGGGATCCGGATATCACGAGGTGATCCGGAATGGTCCGATAATAAGATTCATATAAGGAAAGTCCCGCTTTGGAGTTCGGAATGATTCGGTGTTTTCATCGGGAATGTTCTAGAAGGTGTCTTAATGTCCCAAGACTCCGGGAGGGGTACATGAATGTGTCATTACATATTGGAATGATTGAATCATGTACTAAGTGTTCTTGCTGTTCCAAATAAAGGATTAAATTGAATCCTAAAAACAGAAAAGTCAAATGGCCAGTTTGAAAGTCAAACGGCTAAAACAGGAAACTGTGGGAAACAAGCAAGAGGTGGTTGGAACCGACTTGGGGGAGGAGTCCTCCAAGTCAAGGCCACCAAGGCTGACTTGGGAGGGACTCCCTCCTGGCCGCCCCTCCCACCTATAAAAGGAGGGGCAGGGCCTCCTCCTCTATACACACAAGTTCCTATCCTCTAATCTCGGGTTTAGAGCCGTTTTGGTTTAGAGCTTCTAATTGCACTAGCCTTCGGTTTATAGCCTTCTAATTGGTGTGTCTAATCCCTAGACCACTAATAGCTTTCTCATACTCCACCATACTCGCTCCTTAAGCCTCATGGATCTCCCCTACTTCCGGTACCGCCAGTGTTGCTTAATCGCGGAGAGAGTGCTACAACCTCCACTTCCTTGGAACAAGGGAGGAAGGTCTTCATCGAGTACCGAACGTGTGACCGATTGCCGAAGCTTTAACGCAGCGTGGAAGGATCGTCTACACGATCTTGAGATCGGGAAGAGTACGACTACATCACCCACGAGAATCCGCTCTCGTTAAACACTTTGGAATCTTCGAGGGTAAGTTATTCCATCGACTCGTTGCTACAATCTAGTAGATAGATCTTGGCTTGTTTGTTTGTATGCGATAGAAATTTTTTGTTTTCCATGCTACGAACCCCTACATTTTGCATGTGTTCATTGTGTTCTTTGCGAGGTGTGTGTTCGCTTCCGCTACCTTCTCCCTTTCCCCTCGCTTTCCCATCGATTTGACCACGAGATCCGTGAAGATCGGGCACCCAAGAGGTTAACCCCTCCATCATCTGGTATCAGCAGCTTTTGGTTGCCACGGATTTCTCATCGATTTGGTCTTTTCCCCATAAATTCGAAAATTCCACCAAAAATAGCCCCAATTCGTGTTTTGGATCAATTTGTGATTTGAGTGTGTTTTGGTAGGTTTTGATCCGTGGATTACTTGCTAAACTTGTTGATCTACCTTCTTTTGCGTCGTATAGCCTAATTCCTTGATTTCCCCCGTCGATTTGATGTTTTTCTTGAAGATTTTCTGCCCAAATCATCCCAAAATCGCGAAAACGCGTCAGATCTGGGCTTCTCTGTCCCCAACGGTATTACCGGGCTTAAATCCGATTACCGCCTTTTCCATACTAGGGCCCAAAATCGATACTACATTGTCTGAGAAGAAAAGAAAGCAGTTCCAGATTTGACCTCACCGCTTGAGCATAACTTTTGCATTCGAACTCGGATATTGGTGTTATTTAGCTCGTTTCGAAGAGGAGAAGGAGCTCTACATCATCATCCACGTTGTTCATGCTATCTACTCCATCCAAATTTTGTGAGCAAGGCGGAATCCAACAATAAAGGGTGAAGATCGTCGATGAAAGGTATAAACATTCCGCGACTTCTCCCCACTTGCATTCCTTTGTGAACCCCACTATCTTTGCAAGCAACAAACACCTATTGAGACTAGTTCCTCTTATGATTGCTTGGGCTATGCACATTTGATACCTTGTAGAATTCCGAGCAAACATTGTGAGCGCTATCACATATAGTTATCTTGTATAGTTGTTGGCACAAGGAAGAGGCAAGTGAAAAAGAAATAAAAAGAAAAAGAGTGATACAAAAAGAAAAAAAAGAAAAAAGAAAAAAAAAGAGATACACATGTGCCTCATAGAATTGGAAGCGCAAGCTCGACGAACATCATATAGGTGGTACTTATTGTGCATATCTTGTAGCCTACCAATTTTGTGCAATCGAACTAGCGTCTCTCCTTGTACTTGTGTGACACGAGCTTATAGTCTTCGCTAGGTAATTATTTGGTTCTTAGCTCACTTTCTTCGTCGCACAAGTCCTATTTATCCCACCGTGTGTGTTTCCTTGTACATATTTCCTATCTTGTGGATTGACTTGTTTGCTTTGTGATCATTGTGGTTCTTTACTTGCCATTACAATATCTTGATTTCGGATTGTTTCTTGACATGCCACTTTCCATACCTATCCACCATAGGCCTTGTGTGTGTGTGTTTTTTGGTTAGTAGTTGGTTTTGGTGTTCCGCGTGAACTTCACTTTGCTTGGTTTATTGCTCTCAAGTGTGGCCACTTGTACGATACGATCTTCCAAGGTAAAGTAAGGTTTGACGTTGTATCCCTAACTCCCACTACCACTTCCATATACACCGCTTGGTCTTGTGCATCATGTCTAGGGACTCCGGAACCGAGGATGATATCTATGAAGAATCCATGATGAGTCACCATGACTACGACTCCACAAGTATAGAGGACATGACGGAGCACAACACCGACAATGGCTCCGCATGCTTTGAGGACCCGGAGCACTACACATACAACGACTCCACATGCATGGAAGACATGGAGCTCTACGTCGACAATGGCTCCTCATGCATGGAGCCTATGGACCACTACACCGACAATGGCTCCACATGCTTGGGTGATATGGAGTACTACACCAACAATTACTCCCCAAGCATGGATGACTTCGAGTGCGACATCGACGACGCCTCGCCAAGCATGGAGGACACGGAGAACTTTATCAACTTTGATGGCTCCTCCACGAGCCATGAAGAATTCCTCCACCATGTGGAGATGGAAGCCTACTACGCCAAGCAAGAGGAGGCGCATCATCAAGAATCCATGACCTTCAAGGCCAAGCGTGCCAGACCAAAGGGCACCACCTACTTTGATGATCCACCTCCAAGGCGACAAGCTCCACCATCGACACGGCATCAAGTGCCACCACCTAGATGGCGTCAAGATACACCATCTCCAAGGCGCCAAGCTACATCACCTCCAAGGCACCAAGATCCACCTCCTACCCAAAGAAGAGTGGCGTCCAAACATCATATACATCAAGAGGCGCCAAGAAACAAGAATCTTCATCGACAAACATCCTCTCATGAGCATCGCCACCATAAGGAGGATACAAGAAATCGTCTAAGGCATCTTCGCCACCAAGACGAAGAATTCAAGATGAGCACCAACCATAATGCTCAATCAAGCTCAAGAAGGCACCACAAGCACAAGAAGAGTGCCAAGGCAAATGATCACCGTCACGAGCGTCATGTGGATGACCAAGTGCTTCACCAACATCAACCATCGGCAAGGCACGCCAATGACCTCCGTCGACACCGTCACAAGTCACCTTCAACTACTAGTGCCACCACCAAATTGGCACCAATTGCAAGCCTTCGTCCTTTCCATCAAGCTTCGTTGCCTACGCTTGACTTCCACGACCTCGCCAACGAGGAAAATGTAGACCTCTACTTCGCCAAGTTGGATAGCATGAGCCTACCTCCACCACTACTATAAGATGGCCACAAGACGGTCGAGCATGGCATTTTCCCTTTGACCATGGAGGAGAGCAATGATGCCCATCTTATGGCATCCAACCTTGAAGGCGTCAAGGTCAATAATGGTGAGCATGGGATTTTCCCTTCACCAAAGGAGGCGCATGGAGTTGGGGAAACCGAGCCTACCCCCATATGCTTGAGTGATGATGTGGTACCAATACCATGTGAGCATGAGAGCCACTTAGCCCACTTGAGTGAGAACAAGAGTGAGATGAGTGACTCCGCCTTATGTGAGATTGAGTGCTTCCACTTGGAGGGCATGAGTGATACTCCTAGTGAGTTGAGAGTGGTAGTTGATAGGTCAAGTGAGACCATTTCGATTTCTAACAACTTACCCTCAACCTCTAGTGTGTTCTATTGTGTTGTGCTAGGTTCCATGGATGAAGAAGCGCCAAGCCATGAAGCAATGATGCCTCAATTGGAAAAGATGTACATGGTGCACGAAGATGATGTTATGCCATGGCTACATCAAGAAAATGAAGTTGTCCACAAGGAGGCCACTACTTCCACAACACCCACTTCATATGAGAGGTATGAACAAGGTAACAATAAGGGCGTTGATGATGCCATGATCCCACTAGTGGACATGATGAATTCCAAGCCTCCGTCTTGTCGGGCTTGATGTTCCAGGCTTCCTCCCTTGCCTCTGTACTGGTCGGTGTGAACCTATCATGCATATGTGACGGAGTATGAAGTAGCATACCATTCAATAGGGTAGGAAGGGGGCTCGCATAGAGGAACGGATTCACCTTTGGAGTCCATGACGACTTGGCGTAAGTTGGAGACCAAGATGTGGTAACGACCGTAGGTCGGGCCACATCAGCTCCCCCTTCAAAAGAGTCGCCCCTCGACTCTACATGCTCATCACAAATTAGAAGCGAGAGACCTTCTTGATCCGGGTTCACCATATAGTCGCCCCTGAAGATTGACTTGACAACACTTCAATGTTCCTTCACCTTCCATGATGCCTACAAAGCTCACGACAAAAGCGAAGCAACACTCAAAGCGTAGCCAATTCATGAAGATTATAGCATGAGTCCTCAAGTAGAAGGAAGTCACCTTAGCTTGTAGAGATAGCTCGATGAAGGGTAGCCATAGGTAACTCTCTTCGATTCTTCTTGTCAACATATAGTCCATAGAGGTTGACGTGTATGCATTTGTACCTTCATACAACAAAGACCAAGCAACATATGTTTGTGTGTGATAGAGGAGCATTTCATTTGTGGCATGTCCATTCTTGTTCACAACACGATTAGCACAACTCAAATATATCAAACGGAATGCATATGCATGGTCAATGTGCATGGAAATCGTTTGAACATCATCCAAATGTGGAAACTCAAAAACTCCATATAACATAGTAGTGGGGCACTCAAAGCAATCGAATAGCAATTTGATCAACATATTTGATGCAAAGTTAGGAGAATTTGGCAAAAACACAAAAGGAAGAATATCCAAAGCAACATCATTATGTGTGCAAACCAACCATTGGAAAGAGAAATTGTTCGACATGTTGGATGTCACACACAAATCATCGAAAGCAAATATCATGGGAAAATGAGTATCCCAAGCGGAAGCCAAAGTAACGTGTTTGCAAACAAACCAAATGAAAGAGCAAGTGGTCCTTATGTTTGTTGCAACAACAAGACGAGATTCTTGGAAGCTCTCATGACAATACATGTTCTTAATGGAATTGTGGTTGCACACAAAACATCGGACAAGTAAATTGTTCAACATTTTTGTTGCAACACACAAAGCATCATTATCTAAAAGCAAAGAAACATGAATGTCACAAGGGAAGATAATACCATTAACATTCTTGCAAGCAAACCATAGGAAATAACAATTTGTCAACATGAAAGATGCAAAGCATGCAAAAGGTATCAGAGCTGGGTTCGATCTTGAACTCACTTGTTGGATGCTCTCTAGAGCTCTTTTTGTCAACTCGTGCTCAACCAAGGTTGACATTCTCGTGCGGGTACCTACACACATCATATGTAAAAGTAAGAACGTGTGTGCATGGTAGAGATACACATCATCCATCATGACGTATCTCTTCTTGTGCACATCACCATTAATGTCAATCAAGTATGAAATAGATGCATGGTGAGTATGCAAATGGGGAACATTCTTATCATGGCCATCGTCAAAATCTCCAAAAATTGAGAAAGCTATGGGGGCCATCTCATTATAACACATAAGATCAATATTGTTGCAAGCAAAACAAGTGAAATAGCAAGCATTCATCTTATCGCAAGCAACGGGAGAAATTGAAAGACTAGCATGACAAGGCAAGTCCGAAGCAATATGAGGATACACACAAGATGCATAGCATGGCATGTTTATGGCAATGATATCGCAATTAAACAATTCCACATGATTAATATTATGCAAAGGCAAAGCATCACATGGGAATATGAGTGAAGCATATGTAATGTCACAAGTATCATCCATAGCATGCATATCCTCACAATTCATCATGTCCACTAGTGGGATCATGGCATCATCAACACCCTTATTGTTACCTTGTTCATACCTCTCATATGAAGTGGGTGTTGTGGAAGTAGTGGCCTCCTTGTGGACGACTTCGTTTTCTTGATGTAGCCATGGCGTAGCATCATCTTCGTGCACCATGTACATCTTTTCCAATTGAGGCATCATTGCTTCATGGCTTCGGGCGTCTTTATCCATGGAACCTAGCACAACACAAGAGAACACACTAGAGGTAGAGGGTAAGTTGTTAGAATTCGAAATGGTCTCACTTGACCTATCAACTACCACTCTCAACTCACTAGGAGTATCGCTCATGCCCTCCAAGTGGAAGCACTCAATCTCACATAAGGTGGAGTCACTCATGTCACTCTTGTTCTCACTCAAGTGGGCTAAGTGGCTCTCATACTCACATGGGATTGGTACCACATCATCACTCAAGCATATGGGGGTAGGCTCGGGTTCCTCAACTCCATGCGCCTCCTTTGGTGAAGGGAAAATCCCATGCTCACCATTCTTAACCTTGTCGCCTTCAAGGTTGGATGCCATAAGATGGGCATCATCGCTCGCCTCCATGGTCGAAGGGAAAATCCCATGCTCGACCGTCTTGTGGCCATCTCGTAGTAGTGGTGGAGGTAGGCTCATGCTATCCAACTTGGCGAAGTAGAGGTCTACATTTTCCTCGTTGGCGAGGTCGTGGAAGTCAAGAGTAGGCATTGAAGCTTGATGGCGAGGAGGAAGGCTTGCTCTTGGTGCCATTATGGTGGTGGCACGAGTAGTTGAAGGTGCCCTATGATGGTGTCGACGGAGGTCATTGGCGTGCCTTGCTGATGGTTGATGTAGGTGGCGCACTTGGTCGTCCACATGACACTCGCGACGATGATCACTTGCCTTGGCACTCTTCTTGTGCTTGTGGTGCCTTCTTGAGCTTGCTTGAGCATTATGGTTGGTGCTCATCACGAATTTTTTGTCTCAGTGGCGAAGATGCCTTTGATGATGTCTTGTATCCTCTTTATGGTGGCGTTGCTCATGACAGGATGTTTGTCGATGAAGAGTCTTGTTTCTTGGCGCCTCTTGATGCATATGATGTTTGGACGCCACTCTTGTTTGGATAGAAGTTGGAGCTTGGCGCCTTGGAGGTGATGTAGCTTGGCGCCTTGGAGATGGTGGATCTTGACGCCTTGGAGGTGATGAAGCTTGGCGCCTTGGAGATGGTGGCGCTTGACGCCATCTAGGTGGTGGCACTTGTCGCCTTGGAGGTGGATCATCGAAGTAGGTGGTGCCCTTTGGTGTGGCACGCTTGGCCTTGAAGGTCATGGAATCTTGATGATGTGCCTCCTCTTGTTTGGCGTAGTAGGCTTCCATCTCCACGCGGTGGAGGAACTCTTCATGGCTCGTGGAGGAGCCATCAAACTCGATGAAGTTCTCCGTGTCCTCCATGCTCGGCGAGGCGTCGTCGATGTCGCACTCGAAGTCATCCATGCTTAGGGAGCAATTGTTGGTGTAGTACTCCATATCACCCAAGCATGTGGAGCCATTGTCGGTGTAGTGCTCCATAGGCTCCATGCATGTGGACTCGTCGTAGGTGTTGTGCTCCGTCATGTCCTCTATACTTGTGGAGTTGTAGTCATGGTGGCTCATCAAGGATTCTTCATAGATATCATCCTCGGTTCCTGAGTCCCTAGACATGATGCACAAGACCAAGCGGTGTATATGGAAGTGGTAGTGGGAGTTAGGGATACAACGTTAAACCTTACTTTACCTTGGAAGATCGTATCGTGCAAGTGGCCACACTTGAGAGCAATAAACCAAGCAAAGTGAAGTTCACGCGGAACACCAAAACCAATTACTAGCCAAAAAGCACACACACAAGGCCTATGGTGGATAGGTATGGAAAGTGGCATGTCAAGAACCAATCCGAAATCAAGATGTTGTAATGGCAAGTAAAGAACCACAATGATCATAAAGCAAAACAAGTCAATCCACAAGATAGGAAATATATTCAAGGAAACACACACGGTGGGATAAATGGGACTTGTGCGATGGAGAAAGTGAGCTAAGAACCAAATGATTACCTAGCGAAGACTATAAGTTCGTGTCACACAAGTACAAGGAAAGACGCTAGTTCGATTGCACAAAATTGGTGGGCTACAAGATATGCACAATAAGTACCACCTATATGATGTTCATCGAGCTTGCGCTTCCTATTCTATGAGGCACATGTATATCTCTTTCTTTTATTTATTTTTTATTTTTCTATATCTTTTTTCTTTTTCTTTCTTTTTTCACTTGCCTCTTCCTTGTGCCAACAACTATACAAGATAACTAAATGAGATAGCGCTCACAATGTTTGCTCGGAATTCTACAAGGTATCAAATGTGCATAGCCCAAGCAATCATAAGAGGAACTAGTCTCAATAGGTGTTTGTTGCTCGCAAAGATAGTGGGGTTCCCAAAGGAATGCAAGTGGGGAGAAGTCGCGGAATGTTTATACCTTTCGTCGACGATCTTCACCCTTTATTGTTGAATTCCGCCTTGCTCACGGAATTTGGATGGAGTAAATAGCATGAACAACGTGGATTATGATGTAGAGCTCCTTCTCCTCTTCGAAATGAGCTAAAGAACACCAAAATCCGAGTTCGAATGCAAAAGTTATGCTCAAAACGGTGAGAGGTCAACTGGAACCTCTGCTTTCTTCTCAGATCTTGCGGTAGTACCGGATTTTGGGCCCAGTAGTAGAAAAGGCGTAGTACCGGATTTTAAGCCAGTAGTACCATGGTCTAGAAACTCCCAGTTTTGAAGTGTTTTCGCGATTTTGGGGTGATTTGGGCGGAAAATCTTCAAGAAAAGCACCAAATCGAAGGGGGAAATCAAGGAATTAGGCAATGGGAACGCAAAGGAAGGTAGATCAACAAGTTTAGCAAGCAATCCATGGATCAAAACCTACCAAAACGCACTCAAATCACAGATCGATCCAAAACACGAATTGGGGCTATTTTTGGTGTAATTTTCGAATTTATGGGGAAAAGACCAAATCGATGAGAAATCAGTGGCAACCAAAAGCTGATGATACCAGATGATGGAGGGGTTAACCTCTTGGGTGGCCCGATCTTCACGGATCTCGTGGTCAAATCGATGGGAAAGCGAGGGGAAAGGGAGAAGGTAGCGGAAGCGAACACACACCTCGCGAAGAACACGATGAACACACGCGAAACTCACACGATACAAGGCCGATTGCTCCCGAACGGCGGCCACCGGTCCGATAGAATCCTCGCAAGGAAAGATCGGTCAACGTGCTCCCTCAAATCCACATCGGAGAGGGAAGAACACCTTGGGGAGGGTCTTGACAACTTGGAGACGAGACATCGACGTGATGCAAAGTCCAATCGAGGTTGGTGACGATAGTCGGTCCCCTTGTTAAAGGGGATGAGGCAAAACTAGAGATTCCACACAGGGGGGTTGTCTTTAGTCTATCATCTATTCCTAAGGGATACATGAGGGGTGGTGGCTCTATTTATAGGCCAACCACATAAACAAGGATAGTTTGGGGATAAACTAGGCGAATAGGTAAGTAAGGGGGATACATGGGTTGTGACCCAACTAGTGCAGCACGCCATGAGCGAGTAACCGACTTGGGACCCAGAGTACCGCTTGGTCAGAGTGCCGCCCGGGACCCGGTAGTACCGCTTGTCCCGGGCTTCACTTCGCTGGGGAGCGGTAAGTGACTAGTGTCAGAGACCAAGAGTACGGCCTGTGTCCTAGTACCGAGACAGGAGTATTTGGCTTCACATGCTGCTCACAGGGCGGTAGGCGCCGGGCGGTAGTACCGGTTGCTGTCCGTAGTACCGGCATGCAGAGCATTTGGCGATCTGTCTTCTTCCGCCTCCTCTTCCAAGCCTCCGTCTTGTCGGGCTTGATGCTCCGGGCTTCCTTCCTTGCCTCCGTACTTGTCAATGTGAACCTATCATGCATATGTGACGGAGTATGAAGTAGCATACCATTCAATAGGATAGGAAGGGGGCTCGCATAGAGGAACGGATTCACCTTTGGAGTCCATGACGACTTGGCGTAAGTTGGAGACCAAGATGTGGTAACGACCGTAGGTCGGGCTACATCAGCGCGGCTCGAGCGGGGCGCCAGTGGAAGGTGGGGTCGACATGGGGAGGTCGTCTAGGCGCTCCGGAAGCCCAGCGTGAGGATGGAAAAATGCTGGAGCAGCAGCAGAGCAGAGGAGACAATGATCGATTTCTCAATTTCGGGCGTCGCAAGACGTTTCCGCTGCCACGGGAGTCTAAGATGAACACAACGGAGCTATTGGACAGACACGGCGATTTGGCGAGGATAGTTCTACAACGGCGAAACAACAAGCGACACCAGCATCGTTGGACGATGCAAATGGATGAATCACAAAGGACGCGTTTGGTAACTTGCATCACCCCGAGCAAGCCTGTCGGAGAAGAAAACGGGCTATTTGGTTGCATGTTCTCCCGCCTCGAGGGCCTGTGGACGAGGCGGGTTGTGGAGGTAGAGAAACGCCAAGGTCGTCGTCGCTGTCAACCGCGGATGTGACCGTGCGGAGTTCCTCTTTGTTGTGCACTTGTTCTAAGCATTACCGTTTTTCGTGTTCGAGGTCGATTCCTGGCCACCATGGGAAAGGACATTGACACGACGGGCAAGATCGAGTTGTTCCTGGTCCAGCTGGCCGTCGAGATGTTCTTGATCGACGCTACCATGGATTGCCGTTATGCTCTCCCAGACTCCCGTCGCCGCTTGCAGCCGTAGTAGGTCCCTCGCCGTAAATCGGCATAGCCGCAACATGTGCGTCATCGCCCTCCGCCTCTCAACGGTGCAACCCTCCGTCGGCAGCGCAGCAGAAGCAGGTGCCTCGCCTCCCTCCGTCACCGGCGCAAGAGGCGTAGCACAAACAAAGGCGGAGAACACAAGATGTTAATGAGTGTTTAGCATGCATATTAATGTGAGATGCAAATTAGGCAAACAACATGTATTTATTGTTGTTTTTGTACAAAAAAAATTCATACGATTATCGAACATATGTTGCAGAGGTTGGCCCGGACCTTGTATGAGCGTGGCAATGTCACCCTCAGCAGTGCCGCCACAGGAGCCGAGAAAGGCATTCAGCCTGCCAAACACGCGCAGAGAAGCTGGTCATACACGTGCGTGCGCTCGAAAGTGTACATGGCCTGACGTCATCGATGCTGTGTGTATGCGTGCTCAAGGCTTCAACTTAGAACCACCACGATTATCACGTGGCCTGGTGGACCAACCATGTAGCAGCAGCCAGTGGCACCAACAACCGGCCGGCCGGGTCGGCGCGCCAACAATGGAGCACGCATCCATCCACAAGTACTAGTAGAAAGAAAGCGACATGGACGCGGCAGGCATACAGCACAGTACGTGCGATGTCCTCGGGCAAGGGCAAGGGCTGCGAGCGCTGCTACTGAGCACAAACACCGAACCTGCACGGAGGCAAGCTGTCGGCCGGCCGGCGCCGAAGGAGAGGGAGAAAGACGACCGCCGACCGACGCGCGGCTGCTGAGTCAGATATGCGTCGCCCCTCTTCTCAACCGCAACCAGACGCGTCTAATCGTACTAATGCGCCGCTAATAGACCCACACTTGGCTCGGAATTTATGCCTGCCTCCCCACATGCACACCGCATACACCGCACCTAGCTGCTTCCCCGAGATCGATCAGGACGTCACCGCGGCCGCGATCTCGTGTTGATTCTCGCCACGACCCGACCCACGAGCTCGTGTTCGCCTTGCTTGCTTCAATGTGGGATATTACGAGGTTGGGTCAAAACCTGCAAGCCTTTTTGTTCAACGAACCTGGCCTGCCCTGCCCTGCCCTGCCCCGGAGCAGAGCAGACGCCACGCTTTCCTACTTAATCCGCTGAACAACCAGCTCGATCGATCCCGATCCCCCGTTCGATCGATTGCTTGCTTTCTTGTAATCTCCCACCCTCCTCCGTTCGCGCCCAGACTGCCGAGTTCTTCCAACTGGCCGGAGAGTTCCTCATCAGAAGGGAAGTGCCCACCTGTCGGCTCTGAGGCCCCGGCAAAGTCTGAATTTTGGTTCTGATCGATCCTAGAAGCGAGCCAGCGACGTCTCGCGCGCCGTGGAATCCCTACCTGCATTCCTCCAAGATGGACAGGAGATCACCGAGGAGAAGCACCGCCCACCACCGCCGAATGCAGACGCCGGCGCCCGCGCCGGCGGTGGGGCAGAAGCACAACCAGCAGCGCAGCGTGGGCCTCAACTGCCAGAGAACGCCGCCGCCAACGCAGCCGGGATGCTTCACCATCCAGCTGGTCGTGGTGTTCCTCTGGGTGGCCGCCTCGCTCGCCTTCCTGCCGCTCGTGCTGCCGCCGCTGCCCCCGCCGCCGATCTCGCTGATGCTGGTGCCAGTCTGCCTGCTCGCCGTCCTGGCCGCGCTGGCATTCGTCCCGCTCGACGCCCACAACAACGTCGTCGGCTCCAACAGAAAAGAGACTGCATAGTACTCATACACATTGGATAGCTTTTAGATCAGCTTTGGTTTGTAATTAGTTGTTCAGAGACGACCGACCGAATCACCTCAACTCCGACAGACGTCGGCTCGTCTTGTTCTAGAATACAGAGTTAGATACTGCATTTCACACCCACTTCCTTGCTTTTAGCTGCTTCAGATCTAGCGTATGGTATAGATTGTGAAGTTATTACTCCCTCCATCCAAGAATAGATTGTCTTATTTTTTTTTAAATTTTGAATGAATCTATATACTAAATAGTGTCTAGATTCATCAAAATTTAGATAAATTTAAGACATCTATTTTGCGAAGGGAGTATATTGATTCATCCATCTAGCCGTTAACTAACGGTCAGATGAAACCTTATGAAAATACTTTATTTTACTAGTTTGTCAGATTTGTGCTCGCAAACTTAAGCACAAACCGACATTACTACTGTACCTTCTTTTAAGGACAAACGAATTTGAGCCTCCACGGCGGCACGCACGTCTATCTGTTACTGTTCATCGTTCCATGAACAGTGCCTCCTAATCTGACGGCTAAATTAACACTGATAAACAGTCACGTGAACAATGCAGCTGCAAGAATATTACCGGTGTTCTCTGCGATAGTTTTCCATTACATCAATAGCAACACATTTTAGCAAATTTATGGTACTATTTAACACTAACTTCCCAGTTGTAAATTTTGCGAAGCTATTTTACTACTCACTCCGATCCATATTAGTTGACTTGGATTTATCAAAATTTAAATGGGATTCATCTAAATTTAGACAAATTCAAATTAACTAATATGAGTCGGAGGGAAAAGCTTCTTTAAGTCATACACCAATCGTGCATTGTTCATCACGCAATGGACAGTGCATGGCGCGTTTCCGGCCACCTTCTATCCAACGGTTCGGGTTAGGTACTATAGATGTCTTCTTATGGAAAATGGACTCACGGCACATCACCAGGCCCGGTCCTGGGGGTGGGCAGGAGGGGCAGCCGCCCCGGGCCCAAAAATAATTAGGGGCCCTCCCTGGGATATGAAGCACGATGGCCTTTTTGGCTTCAGTTTTTGTTTTCCCACCCACACGCACGAAGACTGACTGACATAGAGGAGTCTAAGTAGATCAAGAGATCGAGAGTCGAGGCTGTCCACAACTGGTTGACTCCGTCTGGACCGGTTATTTGTCGATTTTGAATCGGCAAGGCCCAGGCGAAGGCGTCCCACGTTCTAGGCAGGAGAGGTTTCCAAAGCGTTTCTGTACTTGTTCAGTTTCGCCGGTCGTCCTGATAGAAAAGACGGAAAATACTCTGGGCCTCGTTGTCTTCACGGCTGCGTCGCCTGTCCTTTAGTCCAATCGTCCAAGGCGGCCGGCGGCACCCACAGGCGATCAAGATCGGAGAACGAGGTATGACATATTGGTGATCCAATTGCCCTCCAGTTCTGCACTACATGTAGTACTCGATCTACAAACTACGGGTTACACAAAGCCTATATGTTGTAATTTTGATTCCTAATATTTCCATTGCTTATTAGATCTCATTGAAGAATTATTTAAGATCTACAATGTTTCAAGAGAGGTTAAATGGTTTGACAATTCTATGCATCCAGAAAAAAGTTTATTGGACAAGATTGATATTGATTTCACCATCACTGACTTTGCATCTAGGAGTGTTAGGAGAAATTTTTGGTAAGACATATAACATATTATTTTTATACAAATATTGCTAATTAAGTATTTATTGGCATCAATTTTATACATGAATGTATCAAAAAAATCAGCACCTAACTAAGGGGCCCAAATTTCTAGTTTCGCCCCGGGCCCTCGGAAACTTAGGACCGGCCCGGCACATCACGCTACAAATTTTTTATGTAAATCTGACCAACTACTACAACTTGAACAACGGATTTCCAAATTATTCTTACACGTCAGTATTTTTTGGACACGACTTTTTCACTGGCCTTTTCCAACGGTGCGTCAGTAATTTTCCAACATTACTTTTTCGACCTAGGTCGGTATTTCCCTGTAGTTTTTTGCGCGGATTGTTTTGCTGCACGTAACTCCGCTAGTAATTTTAACGCCGGTCTTACCTACAATGCTTTCCTTTTGCTTTTTTCCATACTTCGATTGATATTTATTTGTTATAATTTTCCACCAGTAATTTCCCGGCCGTGGTTACATGTAGTAGGTCCTTGGCGGTCACCGGTTTTCCCATCATAATTTGCCTGCAGTAATTTCATTTTTTAGATTTCTTTTCTATTATTCGACAATACTTCTTGACACATTCTCTCTGTCCTAATTTTCCATCAGTTGTTTTTACAATGTAACTCCTCGACGGCAAGTGATTTCCAGTTATTTTCCGTTGGTAATTTCCTGGCGCACTTTTCTACCGGTAATTTCCCGGCGGTACCTATGGTTCGGTAATTCTTCGGCCGTGAGCGATATTCAGGCCACGGTTTGCATTAGTGATTCAAATTCTTTTGAGCTTTTCAATTCCTTGACACTAATTTCACCGTCCTCTGCCTCTTTTATCTGGGAAGTTAGTACATCTATCTTCTGCAACAATTCCGCACAACAATTTATACTATCTTACATATCGAGTAATCTCCCGTGGCACTTTTGATCAACTATTCGAAGGCCTAGACGCGGCGTGTCGCCATGGCACGCTTCCTAGTTAAATAGGATAATATATGGTATATACCTTTTCAGCTGGATAACTTTTAAGAATAATAGTAAACTCACAATGTACACATATAATTCCTTTGATTGTTCAACTATACGCTCAGTATGTTTTTGGTGGGTAGTGGATGAGATTTATTTGAAAAGAGGAATATATTAATATAGTAAAAATTCTAATTACATCCAACCTCTGCATCATCAAGATATCCAAATACATCAGGATGCACACAACCAAGAACAAAATAAAAAAGAGAGAAAAATGCAAAGACCCCATCGCGGCGTTCAACCACTGGCAACAGAAGCACTCTAACCACCACCGGATACAACACCTGTATCGCGAACAAAGATCTCCAAAAGCAACGTCTTCAAGAAAGAAACAATACACATGCGATGTCATCGTCTGATCGAAGATCTTGAGTTTTCACCCCGGATAAAGTCCGAGTTTCCAAAACAATACCTTCATCAAGTCCATTGCCAAGTATAACAAATTACGGCCAGATCTTGGATTTTTACCGTAAAAATCATGGCACGGTACTCAAGGAGCACCACCAAAAAATGCAGTCCACCTGTGTTGCCACGCCCGCTTGCCAAGACTACTGCAAGTCGCCGAACGCCTGACACTGAATGATGTTTGTTTTCCTTTGGAGAAACATCCTATTGGCAAAAATTTGTTTTTCCTTGGTTGAATTTGTAATTAGTACTAGCTAATAATGTAACTTTTCAAGGATAGTTCTTAGAAAAGATTAATAATTTGAACTAAATACACCATTTTCTAAAGATCAATGTTCTTCATTACCATATTGAGATCACAAAATGCAGAACCTATGGGTTAGTATCTATACACAAATGAACTTCTCCATCATAGGCATTGGTCATGTGATAAAAACTAGTTAGTGTTGGCACAACGGTTTATATAAAATTGCTTGATGAAGTCCCGATAAAAGTTTTCAAATGAGTCATGTGCGTGTGTTGGTGTATCATACTACCTGATGTAAATTAGTAGTTGTTGGGTGATTCATACCTGCACATGTCGTCAATTAATTGTAGGGTGGTAGGAAAATGTGGCAGGACAATAATGAGAAGGGTTAATAAGATATCCATAATATAAATTACTCGGCTTCATGGCAAACCTAGACAACTTCCCTTTCCACATCTCCTGTATTTTTTCTACACGTGCATTCCATGCCTAGCAACAACAACAATATGTAATTACGAGAGTTGTGCACATGAATAACATCTAATATGTATATGTAGAAACATGAGGCACTGGGAAGCACAGCGACACATATTGGCCATTACACTCGTAGCACTTGGTGGTGGTTGCATCCTGCATGCTAGTCATTGGACGCATTTGTTGAACAAGGCTGAGTTGTAGGAGGACACTATGTAGCATAGGGCGGTGGTGGTATCGCCGAAGCTGTGAGAGTTGATGAAACCCGGGGAGGCCAAAGGAGACAGTGGAGAAATTTTGTGTGTACCAGGTTCCAAATGATGTTGCATGTGGCTGGATTGATGTGCTAGGAGAGAAGAGGAAGTCGAGCTGGGAGGAGAGGAAAAGAAGGATGTGAAATGGGTGGTGGTAGGTAAAGGGTTGCAAAGCTGCCATCTTTATGTAGATCTGGACGCAGAGTTTTGTAGCTCATATGGTAGATATGTACCACAGAAGTATGATCACCATATGCGCTACAGAAGCTTGGTCAGAGTGCGGTCAAATAGGACAGGCTATGGGCCCACACCTATATTCTGTGGCTCATATCTAGACATGCGCCACAGAAGACATAAACTTCTCTTACGCATATCTAGACATGCGCCATAGAAGGTTGGTCAGAGCGCGGTCAAAGAGAATCTGATGTGGTTCCCATGCACTACTTCTGTGGTTAAACTGCTTGCGCTACAGAAGAGTGAAGGTTCCGTGGCGCATTGCCTAATATGCGCCACTGGATAACTTTTGTGGTGCATGGTCAACGCCATGCGCCACAGATGTTCTATCTATCTATAGTTGTTTTCCTAGTAGTGGTTTCCTGCCGTTTTCAGTGGATTCCCGCTGCAACTCGCGATCTTACTCGTTGAAGCGGCTGCTGTATTATAAAAAAAGGTCCGCCGCAACATCACGATCGGCTACCTTAACATCGACACCAACAACTACAACGACTGCATCTGCATCGTCAGCAACGCCCATGACACTCATGTTGTGATTTCAGGAGGGGAGGAAGTCAATAGAAGGGGGCGTTGACGATGACAAGATAGACAAGACGAAACCCGCGAGACAGTAAGTTAAATAACAATCGTCCGCTTCACCCTTCCTATGGTTGAGGGGATGTTAGGATGCTTACACATCATGTTAACATGTACTTTTGCAGTGTACTCTAAGTCTATCTTCTTCCTTATACCTCTCTCTCTATATATACCCTCGTAAGGACCAGATCAATACATCGTACGTATTAGGGTTCATCATTCTCCGGATGGACATGCAGATATGTATAGATCACAGAAAAACCGTCACACACGCTTGGAAGTGCATACAGGCTTACGTCGCCAATAATATATATTCCTATTAATTTACACGTGTTCCGAGTAGCACGATTGTCACATGCTGCCTCTCGTCCGACTAAACTAGTGGCACCAACAACCGGGGGGAGGTGTCATGCATGTGCATGTATGACGTGCCGGGGCGCAAGAACGATCGGCCATGCCATCCATCCATCCATGCATCCAGAAGTACTAGCAAGTAGGAAAGCGACAGGGACGAGTCAGTGCATACTGTACCGTACAGTACGCACGATCTGCGGAGGTCGAACGCTGAAGGAAAAAAGTCCAAAACAAACCTTAAACTCGTACTGGTACGTCGATTTAAACTTTCAAGTCGAAATCCCTGTCGTTCGTACCCTAAACTGTGCAATCCCGGTCTAAATTAAACCCTAAAACTGTTTGACCACGTTGACTGACGCCACGTAGGCAAAAATTTACAAAAAAAAACCTAGATAAATTATCTATTCTAGTCTTTTAGTCCCTAAAAAATCTCTTGTGTGGTTCTGTCTGTACTCAGCCACAACCCACGGGAGAAGAAGCAGGTGTTCTTGTGCCGATGGTCACCTTTGCTGAAGTTCGCCGCCCACGCCGACGATGCGCCGTGGCTGCTGTACTGCTGACGGCCGGCGCCTAGGCGTGTAGGGGCGTCTTCTCCCTCGTCCTTCTACCACACCGCAAACTAGCACCTTACACATACAACAAATTGAAACAACAGCGGCTAGCATATGACATCAGCGAGCAAAGCACAGTAGCAAACAATCAGGAGCAGCGCGAGCGCGCGTAGTACAACAGAACAAAAGCAATTTATCATGTGTTCCTCGCTGGAGAAAACCAAAGTAATCGCTGATGTTAACTAGGACGTTGTTGTCGCGTCCAACGTTCTCACACTACTAGAGAAAAGGCTATAGGAGACATGCTTATGCGAGGCACATTTAGCATATGCGCCTCCTATAAAAATAGGCGAGGCGCACTTTAAGATATGCGCCTCTAGTATAAAAATAGGCGAGGCGCATATGGACAGAATGCGCCTCGCATATTCTGTGTGGGCCCGCGTGTTGGTAGGTGCCGCGATATATGCGGCGCATATGGCTATATGCGCCCTATATTTGATAATATGCGAGGCGCATATGACCGAATGCCTCGCATATTCTGTGGGCCCGTGTTGGTAGGTGCACGAATATGCGACGATATGGCTATATGCGCCTCTATATTTGACAATATGCGAGGCGATATGACGAATCGCGCCGCATATTCTGTGGCCCGCGTGTTGGTAGGTGCACGAATATGTGAGGCGCATATGGCTATATGCGCCTCCTATATTGGACAATATGCGAGGCGCATATGGCCATATGCGCCTCAAGTAACTCATACGGGCCCGGGCGCTGGTAGGTGGCCGCATATGCGAGGCGCATATTGCTATATCGCCTCTATAGTTTGAATTATAGGCGCATATTGTGCAATATCTTTCGCATAAGCCACCACTTTTTTTCCAGCTTTTTGCACATGGAGGCAACTAGCACCCCACTCACTTGTGTCACTTCTTCCTCCTCCACCAAACAAATCTGGTCGCCCCCCTCCTCCTCCCCACCTCATTTCCCCCATTGATTCACCTTCGAATCTTGCTCAACATCCATTGGTTGACACCCATATGTAAGTGAAGTCTCTTGCTCCTCTAGATCTACAACATGTCCATTTACTTCTCCTGCTCGCTTGCAAGTCGTTGTTGGAGGAAGCGTGAAGGCGTTGCTTGCATGTATGCGCGTTGTCGGAGACACCGACTATATGATTGTGTTGTGGTGCTACTTTTTTGCGATGATTTCATTTGAGATGTCAATGTTTGGGAATGTCGATTTATTTTTTCCGCGAATTCGCACTCAGCGGATGTCCTCTTTTAGGGAGGTCATGCGAATTTTCCGGCGATCCACGTCCATATATGCTCTAATTATTCTCTTGCTCTTTGTACCACGCAGCCATGGTCCCACCAGCGATCAACAAAGCCCGCGTGGATAGGTGGATGACATGCGCGAGGACATGGAACGTGCAAACAAGAGGAGATAAGATGTCCATGTCGGACCGCAAGCTGATGTATCTGATAAGGCATGATTCCGAATCTTTGAGTCGCACCGCTTCGACGTAGTTTCATGGATGGCTACACTCGATGGATACGTGATGATCACGAAGATCAAGATGCCGTGATGATCACGAAGATCAAGACGCCACCACGATCACGAAGATCGTGGTGGTGGCTGGACATGGACACGAAGATGATCAAGGTGGCGTCGGGCATGGACACGAAGATGATCAAGATGGTGCCGACCATGATTCGAGCTGGTTGCGACCCTCATGTCCAAGATCTGCTTCTCAAGGAGACGAGTAACACCGAGCCGCCGGTAGAGAGAAGGCTAACCGGAGCAAATGGAGAAAGACGCGGTCACTCCATTTTTGACGGATGCAACGACGGGATACCGTCTAAATGTAACGCTTAGGGCTCGAGATGAAGGCGAAACACAAAATGACCGACGAATGTTTCGACGACAACATTGTATTCCACACGATATTCTTCTCAAGAAGGGAACACATGTCCGACTAGTATCGCCGAGGCGAAGAAAGTCGGTGTCCTCTCAATCTACCGCACGTGAAATACCACGTGCATAAATGATTGCATCATCTACCGGGGCGAGGACGCGGAGAAGACCACGTGTCCGGTGTGCAAGACCTCTCGATACAAGAGAGGGACCAAGAAAGCTCCTAGGAAGGTGGTGTGGTACTTTCCTCTAACTCCTCGTTTGCAGCGGTATTTTGCAGACCCTAAGGAAGCACGGCTCATACCGCACGCGGAAAGAAAGAGGCCAAGACGATGATCCGGAGAAGGAGGAAATGTTGAGGCACCCTTCGGATGCTTGCCGATGGAAGGCGTTGGACCTACAATATTACCAACATTTTGGGAAAGAGTCAAGAAACCTCGGGCTGGGCGTGAGCAGCGGACTCAATCCGCTTGGAAGCCGAGCAGCACACACACCGGCCCGTGTTTGTATGGATCTACAACCTCCTCCCCGTTGTGCATGAAGAAGAAGTACGTAACCATGAGTATGCTCGTTCAAGGGCCAAAACAACCTGGCATGACATCAATCAGTATCTCACGTTGTTGAAAGAGGAGTTGGCCATGTTATGGGAAGAAGGAGCCGCATATGGGACGCCTCGAGACAAGAGTACTTTGACATGAGAGCGGTGATCACGACGGTGCAAGACTATCTGATTACGGATACTTCTCGGGAAGGTGGTCCAAGGATTCTATGGGTGCGTTAGGTGCAAGGATAATACAACGTGCCCAGCTACGTGAAAGATCCGGGTCCGGAAAACCGTGTTCCTTGGGGCTCGGAGGTGGCTTCCCAAGAATCACGCTGAGAAAGCTAGGACATCTGTTCGATGGGACGATCAAGCTCGAGGAATCCCACACGGAAGAGTGGCGCGAAATCTACAAGCTGTTGAATAAGCGGAAGGAGTGCCTGCCAGAAAGACCCGAAGAAGCGAGCCGCTTTGAAGGTATGGAAGAGGTCTGCATTTTTGGGACTTGCCATCTTGGAAGATCCTCCGCGTGCCTCATAGCCTTGATCTCATGCATATCACGAAGAACGGGCGAGTCCGCTTGCCACCCTCCTTAACACCGACAAGACCAAAGATGGGCGAAGGCAAGGAGCGACTTGAAGCATATGGGCATCGTGGATGAACTTCAACCACCACCTAGCGATGATGATGAGGAGGACTAGGTGGAGGAGAGAAAACACGTAATAGTCGCCGCAAGGGGGAAAAAGGTTAAGAAGGGAGAGTTCAAGCTCAAGACCTCATGCTTCACTCTGTAAGAAGGAGGCCATCAGTTTATGAAGTGCCTCCTCGAGTCAAATTCGAGCGGCGCGGGAAGATAAGCGAGATGGCTAGGCAGTGAGAAGCAACGCTTCGGGATGAAGTCTCACGACGCCGCGTGCTAATGGAGTACTCGGTCGCGATCCGGTATGCTCAAAGCTTTTTTGAAACAATCTCTTGTTTGGCCTCTGCAACTTTTTAGCGTCATCTCTGAAGTCGTCGATAGGCATTCGCATGAGGCTACGAGGCTACGAGATCGTGGTGATAATGTGCAAGATCGAGATCTATTCCCCCCCCCCGCTTTCTTCGACATCATGCTTCATCTGCTTCTCCATGTCGTGGAGGATATCGTCCAGCTCGGTCCTGCGTTTCTGCGAAGCATGATGCCGTTCGAAAGGCTCAATGGACACATCAAGGGATACGTTAAGAACAAGTCCCGTCCAGATGGAAGCATAGCAAACGGCTTCCTGGCCGAAGAGTGCATCTCTTTCTACTCGAACTTTCTACAAACCGAGACCCCTCTTGGTATGCCATTCAACAAGCACCTCGGGAGGCTCGCTGGATGGGGTCATCGTGAGGGTCGACGTGCAAATCATGTCGACATGGAGGGCCGAACCAAGGACTTTGAAAGAGCAAACCTGGTCGCTGCAACACTGCAGTGGTTGATCCATACATACATGAGCACAAAGAGTTTATCAAGAAGAATTACGCTGATCGGGGCGGTATCGAGGAGGAAGATGTTATCAAGGAGCACAACTCGGTTTCACGCGGTGGTTTAGGGAGAAGGTCATAGCTAATCCACATGAGCGAGTACTCGGAGGAAGATAAACTCATATTCTCATTGTCAGGCGCCTCGCACAACCTCATGACCTATCGAACTTACGATATCAGCGGATACACGTTCTACAGAGGAAAAGACAATAACTGCGATTACGAACTCGGGGTGAGGATATTCTACGGCGACATCCGGAAAGATACTACGGAAGGATCGAGGAGATTTGGGAGCTCGACTATGTTCTGAGAGAAGGTGCCGATGTTCCGTGTCGTGGGCCAAGAGCGTCGAGAAAGAAGACCGGTATTTCACCACGACGGTTATCCGTCAAAGACCACCAATGAAACGCACCCAAGAAATGAGCCTTGGGTTTTGGCTAGCAAATTCGACCAATGCTGGTACATCAAAGACCCGTCAAAGCCTAGCCGGGTTGTCGTCAGGAGAGGAAAAGGAACATTATCGGAATGGACGAGTCGCCAAAGCAAGACTTTGACGAGCAGCGACCGAAGATAGAAGACGGGTATGGCAACCAAACACCGTACACCACAACCCTACCTAAGAAAGGACTTCCGTTCAAGAGAAGTAGTGAAGACGTCCTGGACCTAACCTATGCAACCGCGACAAAGAAGGGCAAGAAGACGACCATTGTCAAGAAAGCGGCTGCGCTCCGACCATTGTCAAGAACCGTCGTGTGTGTGGCCTACTATTATGTATCAAAACATTCTTAATTTTTATTATGTGTGTTATAATAATATTGCATTGAGAATATTATGTATCGACAAGACACATTCATTGAGAATACTCACTTTTGTTGTATTAGCAATATTTGAATATTTAAAATATTTGTAGTATATTTTATAGTTCATATTTGTATGCTTTTACATGAAAATTGGCCTTTAAAAAAAATTCCAAAAATTTGGCCCCCTTAGGATTCAAACCTAGGTGGCTAGCAGTGAAGGACAAGGCATGTTACCACTAGGCTGCTGTGTAATAGTTGATAGAAACTTGCGCACTGCCTTATTTGTCAAGGATTGCATATTATGCGAGGCGCATTTAGCCCAGATGCGCCTCGCGTAATATTATACGACGCGCACTTTGCGATATGCGCCTCGCATAACCGGCACACATCGATCAAAAGTCACACATCGCAGTAGCTAGTACATACACGACTTCTATCTTCCACGACACCACATCGATCGAAGCCGTCGCCGCCGTGGAGGAGCTCGACGCCGCCCCGTGGAGGAGGAGCCCGCCGCCGTCCCGTGAAGGAGGAGCCCGACGCCGCCGCCCCGTGAAGGAGTAGCCCGACGCGCCGCCGTCCCGTAAAGGAGGCTCCGGGGACGATCTGTGAGTACCGCCTCCTCCTTCATCCTCTTCGCTTAAACGGCGAGCTCCTCGCCGTCGGCGATGGTGGGCGCCTTTAGCCGTTCGATCGGGCGCATGGGCGTTCGCTCCGGGAGCCTTGTCGGACGGGAATTTCTTCGTGCCCGGTGCAGTGCGATTGTGGGGTGCCACCTAGAATACCCTGGCACAGGTATTACTCGCCTAATAGGTTCTCAATTTCGTGGGAAGACCGGGCGTCTCGGTCCAGTTCGGGTTGGTTTGTTGAACCGGCGGCCGCCGACGAGGCTTCTCGGGAAGAGGTGCCGCAGTTCGCGATTGGGATGATGCGAATCTCGCCTTCGGGGAGGTCTTGAACGCGTGTTGCTGCCTTGGAATTGGAGGATGCGTCTGTCTTCTTACTATCAAAGCCTTCTTCTCAGTTCATGACGTTAATCGTTTCGCAATTGTTGTCGCGTACTAGTACCTAAGGAGAAAATTCTACAGTATTCTGCTAGTAGTAACATAGTAGTAGTATTGACATAGAACGAAAATTGGGAGGGCTCCTAATTTGGATGCATTCTCCTGGCGTGACCTCGGTGATTTTACATTCTTGGATTATGTAAGATTGATCTAGGAATTAGGACCAAACGAATTGTTGTTAACAGTCCAAGGGAAATTTTTTAAGAAAAAAAACTTAAATGCATGTTTCTATACTTGGAGAGTTCGTGCTCACCATGTATTTCATGGCTTTGGCTTTTCAGGTCGGGACGACCGCCGGATCGATCAGTGGGTGTTCTCGTTGAGGGAGCTCGTCAGCCACAACAGCTTCAATTACAACAAGATCGGAAAAGGCTCGCTTGGTGTCTCTTCACGGGACAAGTTTGGACGGCTCTCGGTTTCCTGCTCTTTCCATGTCGATCCATCTTATGCATTTCCTTCTGGGAACTAGTAAAATAAAAGCTCTATCACCTTCAAGTTGCTTGCGCTCTAGTTGGTCCAGTCTATTGCTTTATTTGTTGGGAAAATCGTTGTAAATTTTGATTACCGAGCAACAATGTTCGAGGAGGGTTACGGGTCAAATCATGCTTCGTTCGGCGCTTGTAGTTGCTGAATGTACAATTACTGTCTTCTTCCTAGTGTCTCCAACTTTACTCTTGATGATTGCTAGCCGCTGAGAGGGTAGCAGCTGTTCAAGTAGCATACCTAACTTTGGGCACAGTTGGGCATGTTGTTTAGATTGTCCTTGGCGAGACCATATGGTCTTTCTGACCTGGTTTTGCCATGTTTCTTGCACGAATGGCTAGCAAAACCTCTAGGATTTTCTGGTGTTCTGCTGGGCATTATTCCCATGGGTTTTGGTGAAACTAAATCACCTCGTTTGGGACACGGGTGTATCATCACCTCGTTCTGCTGGGCATTGTAGTTTCTCTGTCAAAGAGACCATGCCTCTGTGTATGATACATGGTGCTTCTGATCATTTGAGCTTCTGATAACTGTACTATTCATGCAGTTATCAGGTTCTGTACATTTGAGCTTATGATACATGGTGCTTTTTTTCTCCCTGTAGTTTTGTACATTTGAGCTTCTGATCATTTATTCCTTTAGTTCCTGGTAACTGCACTATTCATGCTCAGGTTGTTGACAAGCAAACAGATGATACATGGTGCCTCTGTGTATGTATGGCCTGGAGCAAAATGGTTGTGATGATGGATGTGTTTTGATCCTTTTTGTGCAGGTTTTTCTTTTTGAGTTGCCAATGTTTCGCCGGAATGTTGATTCATTTCTGTTCCGGCGAATTTCTGGCACTCCTAGACATAGAAAATTAGCAAAGTTCATGCCAAAATTTTCTGTGAATTTTTGTGCTTATTAGTTTCATTTATTTGTGTGTTTAGAAATGTCGGATCCGGGCCCTTCTAGCCAGAAGCCCTTTTGGGAGCAGCAGGAGGAGATGGAATCCCTAGAGGCCCCGGAATTTGTTCCGCGGGACGACGAGATGGAGGAGGACGAGGATACCTCGTCGGGCAATGAGGAGATGGGGGACGCTGATGGCGACGCCACTACCACTGATGGCGGCGGTGAAGCTACTACAGACGGTGGTAGCGCATCGAAGAAGTCTCGGAAGGATCGGACCACGATCGTGGTCGACCTCAAAAGGTCCATCATCACAAGCGTGAGCCCTAAAGGTGCGCCTTTGGAGCCAGAAGAATTTGTTGGGGGTTACTCTAACCAGCTCGCGCAATCCTCCGGAACACCGTCACGATCAACATGGAGAACCTAAAGGCCGAAGAGAACAGGGGTTTCCTCATCCAGCTTTTCCGGAAGCTGCACGCAAGATACGCGTTCCCGGTGAAGGGTTTCGCGGCATAGTAAATCAAAATTTTCTACGGATGCGAACAGAGGGAAAGCCAAGATCTAATCTAGGAGATGCAATCAACGAGAGAGATTGGATTAGATCTTCATACCCTTGAAGATTCGCAGACAGGGCGTTCGTCGGGCGTGGGTGATGTAGTCGTACTCGCTTCTCCTCCTCGTGATCCGATCCGATCTAGCACCACAAGTGGCGGTGCCTCCGTGAGATGCACGTGCAGCACCTCGGCGTCTCCTCCTTCCTCGGACCAACAGTATGGTGGAGAGATAGATTGGATCTACAACACGGCGTGGTGTATATGGTGGAGAATTTCTGCAGGCTTCGCCTACAAGCGGTCGGGAGGAGAGAGGAAGGTAGCAAGGCTAGGGCTTGGAGGAAGGTGTGTAGGGGGAGGCGCACCCCTCTATATAGAGGGGGCGGCCCTGCCCCTCCTCCAAGCCTATCTCTAGTTTAAACAATTTAAACTCTCCCTTATCTAGAAATCCTATCTCTAGTTTAAGCGATTTAAACTCTCTCTTATCTAGAAATCCTATCTCTAGTTTAAACGAGTTTAAACTTATCTAGGATCGGCTGGGCCCTATGGGGCCTTGTGCCCCCTGCCCAATGCGACGAGACACTCCCTCATAGGCCCATGCCCTCCCGGAAGGTGGGGCCACGTTGGTCCCCTTCCGAAGGTTCTACAAGCTTCGGTACAATACCGATTAACTTGAACAATTCCGAACTCCAAAAACTGCACCGCCTTATATGAATCTAATTCTCCGGACCATTCGGAACCTCTCGTGATATCCCGGATCCCATCCGAGACTCGAACAAAAATTCATAAACCAATTATCCAATCTATCCTAGCGTCGAGATACGTTAAGTGTGTGACCTGCGGGTTCGAGAATATGCTGACATGATCTTCTATCAATAATCAACAGAGGTCAGGCACCCATATTGACTCCACACATTCATCGATGATCATATCGGATGAACCACGATGCCGATTCAATCAATCCCATATATATATTCCCTTCGTCTCGCGATATTTTACTTGCCGAGATTCGATCGTCGCACCGTCATACCTAGTTCAATCTCGTTCACGGCAAGTACTTTAATCGTTCCGTAATCCGATATCACTTTGTGATTAACTCCTTAACCACATGCTTGCAAGCGGTGTTGATATCGATTAAGTGGGCCCAAGTATATCTCTCCGACTTGGGAGGACAAATTCCATCTCGATACATACAACCAGATACTTTCCGATCACGAGAGACACCTTTATGATCACCCTCTCATAGGATGACGTTTGATGACCTCAAAGCTTTCTTCCGGTACCAGGAGTTGCATTATCTCATGGTCTAAGGAATACAATATTTGACATAGGAAAAGCTTCATAAAGATGAACACGATGAACGATCTAATTGCTTAGTTTGTCATCCATCATATCATTCTCCAATGATATGATCTCATTATCAATTGACAACTCATGTCTATGGTTAGGAAACCTTAACCATCATTGATCAATGAGCTAGTCCATAGGCGTACTAGGGACACGGTGTTGTTCACAAACCACACAAGTATTAAAGTTTCCGCTTAATACAATTCTAGCATGGAATATAAACTTTATCATGAACAAGAATTATAATAATAACATCTTTATTATTGCCTCTAGGGCATAATTCCAACAGTCTCCCACTTGCACTAGAGTCAATAATCTAGTTTATATCGGCAACAATCTCACACCATGGCGAGGTGCGATCATGTTTTACGTGGAAGAGGTTTAGTCAATGGATGCGACATTCGATCCGTATGTACTTTGCTAATCTTCGGATCTCCATCTGCTATATAATCTCGGATTATATGAAACTTCGGTTGATATGCTTGGTCTTTGGATGATATCTTGGTTCCTTAGCGAGTGCTATGGCGCCCGGTGTTGTCATTAATATCTCCAGTGGGTCCAATGCACTTGGAACCACGCCAAGCTCGATGATGAAGTTTCGATCCAAACTCCTTCACTTGGCGCTTCTACAGACCATGTATTCCGCTTCTCTGTAGATCCCGCGATCACGCTTTGCTTGCGACTTCTCCACTCACGCTCCTCCATTCAAAATATACACGTATCACGCTGAGATTTAGAATCATCCTTGTCGTGTCGAAACTAGCGTTGACGTAACCTTTTACGACAAGCTGTTCATCACCCCATAGACTAAGAACATTTCTTTAGTTCTATTTAGGTACTTTAGGATGTTCTTCACGGCTGTCGATGTTCCACTCTGGATCACTTTGATATCTGCTAAATCAAACTAAGAGCATTGGACACATCGGTCTAGTACACAAGATGGCATACATGATGGAACCTATGGCGAGGCATAAGGCACTTTGCTCATAGCTTCCCTATCATTTACCGTGGTGGACAGAGCCTTGCTCAATATCTTACCCGACAACATAGGCACCTTTGAACCTTTCTTTCCTTATCCATTACGAACCTTTTCGTAACTTTGTCTAGGTATGTACTCGCTTAAAGCTATCAAAGCGTCTTTGTCTATCTCTATAGATTTTGATGCCCAATATATAAGCAACTTCACCTAGGTCTTTCATTGAAAACATTTGTTCAAATAACTCTTCACATCATTAAGCATGTTGATGTCATTTCCAATAATCAATATGTCATCCACATATAGTACCGTAAGCGTCACCGAGCTCCCACTCACTTTCTTGTAGATACAAGCTTAGCAATTTGGAACAAATCCAAAGCTCTTGATCACTTGATCAAAGCGAAGGTTCCAACTCCGAGATGCTTGCTTCAGTCCATAAATGGAACGTTGAAGTTTGCATACTTTACTAGCATCCTTAGGATCGACAAAACCTTCGGGTTGCATCATATACAACTCTTCATCAATGTTGCCATTGAGGAAAGCGATCTTGACATCCATCCGCCATATTTCATAATCATGAAGCGCGGCAATTGCTAATAAAATCCGAATGGACTTAAACATTGCTACGGAGAGAAAGTCTCATCGTAGTCAACACCTTGAACTTGTCGAAAACCTTTATGACAAGCCGTGCTTTATAGACGGTAACATTACCATCCGTTCGCTTTCTTCTTGAAAATCCATTTGCACTCAACGGCCATTCGTCGCTAGGAGGGTCCACCAAAGTCCATACTTGGTTTTCGCTCATGGATCCCAATTCGATTTCATGGCTTCGACCATTTCTCGAGTCCGGCTCATCATCGCTTCCTCATAGTTCGTAGGTTCACTTTCTTCTACCAACAAGACAAATAAGACAGGTTGCCGTACCACTCGGGAGGGGCACGACCTTGTCGACTGCGACGTTCAAGAGCAACATCATCCAAGCTTCATGATCCTTGTCATTAGCTTCCTTTATTGTTGGTGCGGACCTTTGGAACAATTTCAGTGCTGCGCTACTCTCCAATTCAAGAGAAGGTTCAATAACCTCGTCTAGCTCTACTTTCCTCCCACTCACTTCTTTCGAGAGAAACTCCTTCTCAAGAAAGGAATCGTTTCAACAAACACTTTGCCTTCGGTTACGTGATAGAAGGTATACCCAATAGTTTCCTTAGGGTATCCTATGAAGACGCATTTCTCCGCTTTGGGTTCGAGCTTGTCCGCATCAACTTCTTGGCGTAAGCCCGCATCCCCAAACTTTAAGAAACGACAACTTAGGTTTAGCACCAAACCACAATTCATACGGTGTCGTCTCAACGGATTTATATGGAGCCCTATTTAAAGTGAATGCAGCGGTTTCTAATGCATAACCCCAAAATGATAACGGCAAATCAAGAAGAGACATCATTGATCGGACCATATCTAATAGGGTTCGATTCCTGCTCGAACACACCATTGCTACTGTGGTGTTCCGTGGCGTGAGTTGTGAAACGATTCCACTTGCTTTAAGATGCATGAGAAAATCATAACTCAAATATTCACCTCCACGATCGGATCGTAGAAACTTAATCTTTACTACGATGGTTCTCCACTTCATTCTGAAATTCCTTGAACTTTTCAAATGTTTGATTTATGTTTCATTAAATAGATATACCCATATCTACTTAAGTCATCGGTAAAAGTGAGGAAATAGCGATATCCACCGCGTAAACACTCATCGATTCGCATACATCGGTATGTATGATTTCCAACAAGTCCGTTGCTCGCTCCATCATACCGAGAACGGGTTTTGATCATCTTGCCCATGAGGCATGGTTCGTGTGTCAAATGATTCAAAATCAAGAGACTCCAAAAGTCCATCGAATGGAGTTTCTTCATGCGCTTTACACCAATATGACCTAGCGATAGTGCCACAAATAAGTAGTATTATCACTATCTACTTTGCATCTCTTAGCCTCCATGTTATGGATGTGTGTTTCATCCCTTCGAGATTTAGAAGAAATAAACCATTTACAAGAGGTGCATGACCATAAAAGATGTTACTCATATAAATAGAACAACCATTATTCTCCGATTTAAATGAATAACCGTCTTGCAATAAACACGATCCAAATAATGTTCATGCTCAACGGCACATAATAACACTTAAGGTTTAAAACTAATCCGAAGGTAAAACTAAGGAGAGCGTGCGGCCATCACATCAACTCTTGATACGTTACAACGCCAAGATCGTCACCTCATCCTCGCAGCCGCCTATTCTGTAGCTCTGCTTCGAGTTACAAATATTAGCAACCGAACCGTATCAAATACCCGGGCACTACAACGAGGGCTAGTAAGGAAAACATCAATAACATGTATATCAAATATACCTTTGATGGTGCCACTTCTTGTCCGCTAAGTACTTGGACATATGCCCAAAGGACCCTTGTCCTTGCAATAGAAGCACTCGATGTCCGGCTTGGGACCAGACTGAGCTTCTTCTCGGCAGGGCATTGCCGCCGCTTCTTGAAGGGCTTCTTTGCTCCCTTACCTTTCTTAAAGGAGGGCTTGTTGACCATCAACACATGATTATCCTTCTTGATGTCCACTTGGTAGCCTTGACTTTGCGAAGAGCTCGGTGATCGTATCGATGGAACCAATCTGATTATGAGTCACTACAAAACTTTTGTAGCTGGGAGGGAGTGATTGCGAACCCTGTCAATCTTGAGCTCCTCCGAATCGTGCATTCCGGTTGCTCAAAGCGTTGAGTGTAGCCCGACATCTTTATGGCGGGCTCACTAACGAACTCCCTTCCTCCATCTTGCGGTAAAGAACTTCTCGAGATCTCATATCTCTCAGAACGGGCTTGAGTCTGAAACATGGTTTTCAGCTCCTCGAGGATCTCAAAGGGCCCGGGATAGGTTTCAAAACGATTTTGAAGCTCCGGTTCCATAGCAAACAACATGGTGCCCTTAATCACACCATAATCATCTTTGCGCGACTGATAGACAACTTTCTCATCAGGTAGCGATTGCATAGGGGGTCACCTAACGCTTTACCAAGGACATAGTCCTTTTGTCCGCCAGACAGAATGATTCTTAGATTGCGGAACCAGTTGGTGAAGTTAGACCCATTGTTTCTAAGCTTTTCTTTCTCAGCAAAAACGTTGAAGTTGAAGTTGGATTTGGCCATGTGATCTACAATATTTGCAAGTACAATTTAGACTATGTTCATGATAAATAGTTCAACTTAATCAAATTACTAGATGAACTCCCACTAAATTCAACATCCCTCAAGTTGTTTAGTGAACACGATCCAAATTCACCACACCTAATCCGATCATCACGAGAAGAGATGTGGTTTCAATGGTGGACAACAAAGTGTCGATCATATCATTCATATGACTCATGCTTAACCTTTCGGTTCTTGTGTTTCGAGGCCATGTCTGTACATGCTAGGCTCGTCAAGTTAGACCCAAGTATTTCTGCGTGTGCAAAACTGGCTTGCACCGTTGTATGTGAGCGAGAGTCTATAGCACCCGATCATCACGTGATGCTTGGACACGACGAACTTTCGAGCGGTGCATACTTGGGGAGAACACAATTTTTATCTTGATCTTTAAGTGAGGAATCATCTTATAATGCTACCGTCGCGATCTAAGCATAATAAGATACATAAAGGGATAAACATCACATGCATATAACTTTATGTGACATTGTATAGCCAATCCTCGCGCAATGATCTCCATCTTGTGCGTTCCGGCATGATCTCCATCACTCCACCATGATTGCCTCCACCACGAATAGCAACTACAACTATTGCTAACTACTTAGCGATAAAGTAAAGCTATTACATGGCGTATAAGAAGTTGACTCATGGTCATACACAATTATAAAGACAACCATATGGCTCACGGTTGTGTACTCATCGACATGCAAGTCGTGAAACATTACAAAACATGATCATCGCATACAATATACACATCACATCTTGGGCCATACCATATCACGAAAACACTCGCAAGAACAAGTTAGACGCCTCTACTTTGTTGTTGCATGTTTTACGTGGCTTATGGGAGTAGATGCTAAGAACGATTCTTACCTACGGAAAGCCACAACGGTGATATTATGGTTGCCAAACTCCGTGTTAATCCCATGACAACTATAGTGAGAGAAACCGACATCCACCATCCGCATGTGTGGTACAAGCCACACGTCAAGTGGAGCCGGTCTCATGACGACGTCGCATAAGGTTGGCCTGGACCGCTTCAATCTCACTATCCCGCGTCATAAGAAGAACACAAACAAGAGGCTTGCAACAGAAAACATCAACGCGCAACAACCATGTTATGCTCTACTCGTGAAACACATCTACGCATAGATCTAACTCGATACCCTTTGAAGGGTTTCGCGGCATAGTAAATCAAAATTTTCTACGGATGCGAACAGAGGGAAAGCCAAGATCTAATCTAGGAGATGCAATCAACGAGAGATTGGATTAGATCTTCATACCCTTGAAGATTCAGACAATGAACGTTCGACGGAACGTGGGTGATGTAGTCGTACTCGCTTCTCCTCCTCGTGATCCGATCCGATCTAGCACCACAAGTGGTGGTGCCTCCGTGTGATGCACACGGGCAGCACCTCGACGTCTCCTCCTTCCTCGGACCAGCAAGTATGGTGGAGATAGATTGGATCTACAACACGACGGGCGTGGTGTATATGGTGGAGAATTTCTGCAGGCTTCGCCTACAAGCGATCGGGAGGGAGAGAGGAAGGTAGCAAGGCGACTAGGGCTTGGAGGAAGGTGTGTAGTAGGGGAGGCGCACCACCCCTCTATATATAGAGGGGGATGGGCGGCCAGCCCTTGCCCCTCCTCCAAGCCTATCTCTAGTTTAAACAATTTAAACTCTCCCTTATCTAGAAATCCTATCTCTAGTTTAAACGATTTAAACTCTCTCTTATCTAGAAATCCTATCTCTAGTTTAAACGAGTTTAAACTTATCCAGGATCGGCTGGGCCCTATGGGGCCTTGTGCCCTGGCCCAATGCGCCAGGACACTCCCTCATAGGCCCATGCCCCTCCCCGGAAGGTGGGGCCACGTTGGTCCCTTCCGAAGGTTCTACAAGCTTCCTACAATACCGATTAACCGAACAATTCGAACTCCAAAACTGCACCGCCTTATATGAATCTAATTCTCCGGACCATTCGAACCTCTCGTGATATCCCGGATCCCATCCGAGACTCCAACAAAAATTCATAAACCAATTATCCAATCTATCCTAGCGTCGATACGTTAAGTGTGTGACCTCTGGGTTCGAGAATATGCACATGATCTTCTATCAATAATCACTGGGTCAGGCACCCATATTGACTCCCACACATTCATCGATGATCATATCGGATGAACCACGATGCCAGGATTCAATCAATCCCATATATATATTCCTTCGTCTCGCGATATTTTACTTGCGAGATTCGATCGCTTGCAGTCATACCTAGTTCAATCTCGCTCACAAGTACTTTACTCGTTCCGTAATCCGATATCACTTTGTGATTAACTCCTTAACCACATGCTTGCAAGCGGTGTTGATATCGATTACCGAGGGGCCCGAAGTATATCTCTCTGACTTGGGAGGGACAAATCCCATCTCGATACATACAACCCAACAGATACTTTCCGATCACCTGAGAGACACCTTTATGATCACCCTCTCATAGGATGACGTTTGATGACCTCAAAGCTTTCTTCCGGTACCGTGGAGTTGCATTATCTCATGGTCTAAGGAATACAATATTTGACATAGGAAAAGCTTCGCAAAGATGAACACGATGAACGATCTAATTGCTTCGCTTAGTTTGTCTCATCCACCATATCATTCTCCAATGATATGATCTCATTATCAATTGACAACTCATGTCTATGGTTAGGAAACCTTAACCATCATTGATTAATGAGCTAGTCCATAGAGGCGTACTAGGGACACGGTGTTGTTCACAAACCACACAAGTATTAAAGTTTCCGCTTAATACAATTCTAGCATGGAATATAAACTTTATCATGAACAAGAATTATAATAATAACATCTTTATTATTGCCTCTAGGGCATAATTCCAACACCCAGGTGATGAGGAAAACAAGTATAATAATGACAATCTCAAAGGGAATCCGGTGAATAAGTATGCCCTCGGGAGGATGACCAAGGCCTTGTCAAATTGGAAGGCTCGAGTGAAGAATCTGATTTTCGAGGAGAAGCTAAGTTATCCAGAGCTCGTCAAGAAGGAGCCTCTGGTCATGGAAGAAGACTACAATGTTTTCAAGGCCAGATGTAACTCCGCCTTGGGCAAGGCCAGGACTGAGAAGGGCAAGAATATGAGATCCCGAAACATTGGTACCCACCATCTCGGCTCCGGCGGTTATAGAGCCGCGAGGCCCAAATGGGATAAGGAGGACGCCGACACTCGTGCAAAGGGGTTGACACGTCCCTTTGACGACATAAAGGAGGAGCAGGCAAAGAACTTCGTCAGGGCCCGGTTTGCCCTTACCAAGAAAGGGGTTCGATTATTCTTGAGCCCGCCCCTTTGCTCCGAGGGTGACGGACTTCATGAAAAAATATGTAAGTAGTTTGCATGCAAGTCGATTAATTGCATTCATGATTAATCAATGAAGTCCAGTTTTCTGATCAAATGCTTTGCGTTCCTTGTGCGCGGGACGAGGAGTGTAGGAGCTCCTCATCCTGTGGGTCACGCCATCACTTTCCGCCAAGTGGGACACCACTTTTAATAGGGCGCTGAACCGGACCAGGAGTGTCGATCCCCTGGTGGCCCCGTTGGCTGGTCGTGTGGTCAGCTTTGGCGGCATATCATGGTCCGAGTACTATGGCACTCCGGAGCGGAAGGGCAAGAAGGCCGAAAGCGCCGGTAAAACTCCTAAGGGAACAGTGGAAGCCTTTCCAAATATAGTCCAAGATGTCGTGAACAAGGCGTGTCAATTGCCGAGACAAAGTTCCAAGAACAAGTCCACCACAAGTCCATCCACAAGTCCATTCACAAGTGAACGAGAAGCTCAACACCATCCTTCCGTCTACATGGAAAAGTACAACAAGTGGCGAAGGGTGGTAAGCAGGGCCACCGGTTCCCAACCTCAACAGCGCCCAATCGGACAATGTGGCGCGGCCGGAGGCGTTGGTGACTCCTCCAGCAGGGCCGGTGGTGGTGGAGACTCCTCTAGCTCCGGAGCTTAACTTGCCCACTGCGGCGAAGGCGCCGGCCCGCACCACCGTGCCATCAGGCAGCCACTCCGCCACTTGCGTGGTCAAGCCTGTCGGCGTCGGTGCCTCGACATTGGCCGAGTTTGACGCCCTCAAGGTAACTAACTAATTAAAGCGAGAGTTGGGAGGCTCAACCACACCGATGACTTGATCTATGTTTTTCTAACGCTCGACCTACATGTCGATCTTTCGCAGGGAGACACTCCTTGCACTCTAATGCATTGGGTGGGCGGCGGTTGATGGATGTTACCAAGGGTACTATTGTTCAACCAGAACCGCAAAATGCACAATGTCACAATGCCACGACATGATGAGGGTCAAATACGATGGTGCTTCCGGTCACGAGCAAGTGGAACCTCCTCTCAACCTCAAGGATGGGATGATGAGGACACGGCGGTCCTCAATACCGGCTTTGGCTACTTGTACCTATGGCGGTCAAGAGCGATCCGCTTGGGGACGAGGATCACCAACATCACCCTAGAGGCGACAACCAAGACATGATGAAGACTTGAGATGGGAGACTTGGACAACATGGCATGTAATCCCGATGATGATGAAGAAATTGACCGAACTACGGTGACCAGTTTGTTAACACAAGGTTTTCGATTTGTATGAGCCGGACCATCAGCACACATCAAGTTGCCGAGACCCAACCAGACCAAATAAACCCCTTGCAAGGTGCGTCTTTTCCCAACTAGTCGAGACGCCACCTGTCCCCTTCACCGAGCCTCCAAGGCGAGTTCCTTTGATCAGCCCGGCACCCTCCATAAGACGTCGGTGAGGTGAACGCAGGGTCAAGTCGTAAAGAGCAAGAAGGGTCGCAAAGGAAGCCTAAGGGTGATCGGGCCGGGATCCAAATCCTCTTTTCCGGACGGCCATTGGGGGCAAGCCGGAATCAAAGACGTGGCGGTGTACCGATGATGTGTAAATCGATGCTCGAGGTCGCAGGCTCGCATATGCGTAGTATTCATTATGGATGTCTCACAATTGAGGAGTGCCGCATTCGCGACAACGATCAGTACCTCGTTTCAAGGCTAAGGTGCCTTCTCATATGCCGTGGTAACCACATGCTTCTGGGATATCTTCTACGTGCATACCGACTGTTTGACATGTTGAGCGGGTTTCGATTGCACAATAACCTGGTCCGTTTCTCCCTCAATATGGCCATGGAGATCACCAGAGACAAGATCCGGGCATCCGATAGTGGATCCCTACTTCATGCGTGACGTCACGAAGATCTGAGGCCATAGATCGGCGACCGACTACCTCTCAAACTTCCTGCAAACATACTCGGACAAGGATGTGATTCTCCTTCCTACCATCCCATCACGGAGGATGATCGGACAAAGTGTGCTCATAAGCTTGAATTTGAAACACTCACACCTTGTACCTCGACTCAAACAAAGGCGATCCAAAAAAACTACACCAATATCAAGAAAATTCTTGATGGCGCTCACCGGCTACATCGCAGCGGAGGCGTCAAACCGCAAGGCCACATGTAAAGTTCGGCAAGACGTGTTCCGCCACACGACGAAGTTTGCTCACACAAGCAGCCACCGGCGATGGGAAGGATGCCTTCTATGCCATTTACCACATGAAGGCGTTCTTCAATGACATGGGGACCAAAACGCTGCCATCTGACCTCGTGAAGTGGTGAAAAGCTTGCATGCATATGTCGCAACCTCGGGCAACACTTCTTCAACATCCGGAGGAGATCGCGACAATCGTGTACGGAGTCATAAAGCCGGAGGCACCTTCCACGGCGGCTATACACCGTCAACAGGAGATAGACGAACGCTTAGCGCAGGGTGACGGCGGGATGTTCATGCAAATGGCGAAAACTCGGTGGGCTTCATCAATGCCCCCAAAGCCGACTCAAGAGCCAAGAAGACTTCATGATTGCATTGCCTGGGTACCTAGTCGTTAGTTCAACTCGTGTTGTAACCTCTTATCACTGTTAAACTTGCCTAGCAAAACCTCTAGAATATGTTTCGTCAACCGTTGAACTTGATTGTGAGAGACACTAGCTAGTTATTTGTGTTACGAACTATTTTAAGTGCTTGTTGCTTTTCATTTGTCATTGCTTCCCTACTTTCTTGTGGTTTGATTTCTTTGTCTTTCTTCGAAATGCCTATGATTAGAACGTGTCGTGGTGTCACGTGTATGACTATCTTGCTGTTTGATCTTGTGTGCCAAGTAGACTAGTAATTTGGGCATATACTCTACTTGCCACGAGATCAAACAATGAGCATTGTTATTTCTGTGCCCAATCTAAGTATGAGGCACTAATCCATGTCATTCTTGGTTTGCTTTCTTTTGGTCTTTCTTGAAATGCCGATGATTAGAACGTGTTGTGGTGTCACATGTATGACTATGCTGTTCGATCTTGTGTGCCAAGTAGACTAGTAATTTGGGCATATACTCTACTTGCCGCATGAGATCGAAATGAGCATTGTTATTTCCGTGCCCAATCTAAGTATGAGGCACTAATCCAAGTCATTCTTGGTTTGCTTTTTTGGTCTTTCTTGAAATGCCGATGATTCTATCTTTGTGAACTGTTAGCTATTGCTTTCCACCGACATAAGTAATATCATCTTTATTATGTAGGAGATGCCGAGGTGTTATGTCGGTATGCGTCGGTCGGGTTCCGTGTACGAGGAGTGGAAAGATCGCCAAGCAAGTGAACAACTTCGGGCAACAGCTACCAAGGCTATGAGAGTAGAGAGGTGGCGGAAGAGAAGTGGAGGAGGCATGGAAGGAAGAAATGGAGGAACTTCGTGATCACCACCTTGTTGCTCTTCATTGTAGGTTGTGTTCTACTTCATCTAGGTAGAGCTACGTCGTTGGAGTTGTAATGTGAATTGTGAACTTGTACTCGAAGGTGTAATGTGATTGTGAACTTGTACCGATCGGAGGTGTGAACTTGTGGCACAAACACTTGATGTATGAACTTGTATGTCATGATTGATGTGTAATGTATTGTATTCATGTTGGTTCTATTATGCTTTGGCAAAATGCAAGTTTCAAAAATTACGTGGACTATATTGTATATTTGAATATTTGTATATTATTATTTATAGTGGTCGTAAAACTTGAATTTGAAAATATTACGAGGCATATATGATACTATTAGAGGCATATACTATAAATACCGCGATTCTCAAACATATGCGGCGCATATACTATAAATACCCGAGGCGATTACAAACATATGCAGGCGATATACTATAAATACCGGCGATTCTCAAACATATGCGGCGCATATCCTATACTTCACATATGCGGCGCATATCGATATCGCCGCATAATAATATCGATATCGCCCAGATATGTGAAGTATAGAGGCGATATCGATACATCGCATAAGAAATACCCGAGGCTTGAAGCTAGAGGCAAATGTGATATGCGCCTCGGATAGGCTTTTTGGTGCGCCTCGGATAGGCTTTTCTCTAGTAGTGTCAGTGCCGCTCTCGGGCGGACAGAGACGAACAACGCTATCGCGCACACCTCCTTGAAGCACCCTCATGGCATGGTCGGCCATGTAGCGTAGCATGGCCACCGAAAGCACGGCAGAGCACGAGCAGCGGCCATGTCAGGCACGCGTTCTCCGGGCGCACGGCCTTCAGGCCCGCCGTCAAGCACGAGCAAACCAGCAATAGCGGACATCCAGCACACGTAAAAGGGGATTGATCTGCACATAGAAAGAGCAAAGAAATTGGGGAGGAAGACTCTTATAAGTGGGATCCACAAGTCAGTGAAAGTAACTTGTAATCCTGGCCAGGATCGCAGCTTTCCCGGTGCACCAAACAGCTCGAGGGTTTAATTTAGACCGGGATTGGATAGTTTAAGGTACGAACGACAGGGATTTCGACTTGAGGGTTTAAATTGCCGAACCCGTACGAGTTTAAGGTTTGTTTTAGACTTTTTCCAACGCTGAACCTGCTTCTTCTTACGTTGCGCGCGGCCGGCAAGCTGTCGGTCGACGGGCCGGCAGCACCGAATTGAAGGAGGGAAGAGAAGACCACCGAGCGAGCTAGGGAGCACTTGGCCGCCGGTCAGTCAGATACGTCACGTCGCCTCCTGGCCATATACTACAATAAAGCGCGTTTTAATACAGCAAGTACTACTCGTGTTGGTACTGGTCGTAGTAACGCGCCGCTAATGCGAGATTTGGAAATTTGATGCTCCCCCACACCCACACCCACATGCATTGCATCCGTCCATCCATCCAGAATTCCAGATACACCGCACCTGCTTCCCCGAGATCTGGACGTCATCCCCAAAGTTGATTCTCGCCGTACGGCATGGGTTGGGTTGGGTTGGGTTGCGCGCGGGTCCGGTCAAAGAACCTGCTCCCAAGCAAGAGCAGAGCAGACGCCCGCCCGCGCCCCCGCGCTTTTTTATACGCGAGTCGTTCGTCCAACAACCACCTCCCCGGTTCTTCCTTTCGCTCGCAGCCCTCCTACGATCCTTCCTCTGTCCTCCAGGCTAGGAGTTCTCCGTTCGATCCCTCAGGCCTCAGCAAAGTCTTCGGCCGATCAGAGGCACGCTTCGAGCCGACCTCGAAGGCGCTTGGTGGCGGTCCGCGGCTCGGCCTGCCTCTGAATTTCGGTTCCTGGTCCCCATTCCACCGGAGGAAGAAGACGACGCCACTCGCGAGCGCGATACAGTTCCGGCCCTGTAAGCAAGATGGAGAGGAGAACCGCGGCGAGAAGAAGCACCGCTCACCACGGCCGAATGCAGACACCGGCGCCCGCGGCAGAGCAGAAGCAGCAGCGCCGCGGAGCGGTAAGCAACTGCCAGAGAACGCCGCCGCCGCCGGGCTGCTTCACCATCCAGCTGCTCATGGTGTTCCTCTGGGTGGCCGCCTCGCTCGCCTTCCTGCCGCTCGTGCTGCCGCCGCTGCCCCCGCCGCCGCTCTCGCTGCTGCTGCTGCCCGTCTGCCTGCTCGCCGTCCTCGCCGCGCTCGCCTTCGTCCCGCTCGACGCCCACAACAACGTCGTCGGCTCCTCTTCTTTGTAGATGAGAGGCAGGCTGCATCTCCCCCTCTTCTTCCTTCCTTAGCTTTTAGATCTAGCGAGATGTAATTAGATTGATCAATTGAGGCTCCCTTTTTTTGGTTTTGTAATTGTTCAGAGACGGCCGATCGCCTGAATTCCAACTGTAGCATATTTGATCTCACGGATTTATGCATGCTTACCCCGTGAAATTTAGAAATCATACGTGCTATAAAAATTAAAAGATAATGCTAGTGACGTATGTACATTCACTTGATATGACAGACTCGGGGATTCTGGCAATCACTAATTTAGTTTTGGAAAACCGTGTGTAGGCCGAAAAATTTGGAGTCCTTGGCGTGCTCAATACTCCCTCAATTCCAATTATAGAGCTAATACGTCTTTCGAAAAAATATTTTAACCGTAAATTTGGTAAAATATATATAAAAATTATGCAAGAGCCCTTAGCTTGCTCAATACCGAGTTTTTCGCAAGAGCCCTTTGTTTGAGATGGCCACACTCAATTTAGATTTGAGTTTGGATTAGGAAACCCCTGTAGTGAGACGGACACGAATCTCTTCTACGCCGTCACCAATATTAGGGTGGGGAGCGAGAAGAAAACCCCGTTTTGGGACGAGAATTGGCTCAACATTAGAAAACCAAAAGACATTGCACCACCGATCTACAAGATCTCCTTGCGCAAGAAGTGGAACGTAAAGAAAACACTAAACAATAATGATTAGGTCTCCAAAATAAAGCTGGATGTCACTATGACCATGGATCATCTTGGGCAATTTATCACTCTATGGACACTTCCCTACCAAATTAACCTCAAAGAGGAGATGGATGAAATCTCTTGGTCACTCACCGGAAATGGGAAATACTTGGCAAAATCCGCTTACGAAGCTCAGTTTTTTTTAGCGACTCATCCAACCACTAGCTCTTCGATTTGGAGAATTTGGGCTCCTCCCAAAGTAAGTTTTTGGCGTGGCTCGCCTTGAAAAATAGGCTTGGACCACTAACCGTCTTAAAAAACGAGGGTAGCCAAATCGTGGTGTGTGTCTCCTATGTAAAAGAGCTCCGGAATAGGTGGACCACCTTTTTATTCGGTGTGGATTTACCACTAGGATTTGGGTTCTCATAAAGTCTTGGTTGGGACTTCACTTCATAGATCCAACAACTTGGCCGACTCAACCTATCACCTCATGGTGGCCAAACATGACTAGGCGCAAAGATCTTGCTTCGAGTACCCTCTTTATCTCTTGGGAAATTTAAAATGAGCGTAACGCAAGAGTGTTTCAAAACAAGCGCACTCATCACTCCATCATTTGCAAGGGAGTGCCTAGATCTCAGGCATCTGAGAATTACTTATGTCTAAGTCATTGATGTCATCCTAATATTTGTGCTAATTCTCAGTTGCAACCTAGTTGCAACTCATAAGATTTGTACTAATTCTCAGTTACAACCTAGTTACAACTCATCAAATTCTCAGTTACACACGGTTTACAACTCATGTATAACTTCCATTTTGCACGAATCACGAGGTAAATCGAACGGTGAAAGAGACGACTGAGACTTAAAAAGTTCTCAGGCCCCTGAGAACTAGCAAATCCGAAAGATTAAGTGCGAGGCCAAACTTTGGGTTTTGGAGGGCCACGCCAGAGTAATATTTTTCTAGGAGAGCATAACCATGTTATAATATGGAACTTTTTTTTGCTTTGGTCTTGTTGTTTATCTTTCTCTCTTAATTAATAGATCGGGGCACAACTTTAGCCCCCGTTTTTTAAAATAAATCATGCAAATACGTGGGTCACTTCCTATTTGTCCCTATTATTTTAAAGTATCTATAATTAAGGTAGCTATTTAATTTTTGGAACTTGTACTAATGAACATTATCTGCATGTAATACACTACAATATTATCGCCTACATTTGGTTTGAACTCCACCTCTATATTCGAACTCCTCGGCGAAGCTAGGGCTCAGATTCATCTCGAAGATCCATCCTCAAGCTAGGATCATAACCCAAGTCCTAAATCGTTCAAGCTCTGGTGCGAAGGCGATGCCCGCCTAGGGAACCAAAGCCGTTTTTAATTACATTAACGATCCACCGGCACCTCGTTAAAAGTGATCGCAACGATGTGGCACTACTAGGGATGACCCACGCGGTGGGATGCTTGTATCTGGGGCGCCCCGGAGGCTATATGTGGTGCGGAGGCGGATCGGGTGTGCTGGAGGGACTATTGGACCCTAGTCAAAATGTGGCCGGCAAGACACAAATTTTATGTCTTGCACGCCCAATAGCGGGCTTGGGATGCTCTCAAGTGGTCGGGTCGGATGGTCGGGAAGTGTTTTTTAATGGGCCGCTCCAAATGCGGTCCAATAAAGGTATTGTTTCACTTTTTTATTTTTTATTGTAATATATTTCTTTTGGGATTATGAAAAAATTTAAATTCGGAAAGTGGTCAAATTCAAAAAGTATCCAGATTTGAAAAAAATATTTGAAAAATGATAATGAATGTTTAGATATAAAATTCTTTAAATTTAAAAAATCTAATTTATAAAAGATTCAATTTAAATTTTGTATAGAATTTAAAATGTTGAAATTTGAAACTATTCAGATCTAACAAATATTCAAGTCGTTCATATTTAAGGAAAAAAAGAAAAGAAAAAGGCAGCCAAAATACCAACTGAACATTAGGAAAAACAGCAAAACCAAACTTAAAAAACCGCCCGAGCCGCTATACCAGAGTGACCACATGGGCTGGCCCAGAAAAGAGAATAGACCCTTGTGCGGGAAGGATTCCCGTCCAGGCTGCGTGAGGCAGGACCAGCTCGGGCCGAGCCGAAACTGCACCTGCCGGGCCATCCTCGTTCGGCTGCCTGACCTTCAGCAGCGCATGCACCCGCTGAAGATCACGTTACGGGCCAGCCCGATCCCGCCAGAACCCAATCAAGGGACAAGCGGATGAATAGGCCTGGCTATTTCTCGCGCACAGGTCATTCTGAAGTTCTCAAGGAAAACAAAAAAGTAATTTTGCAGGCAAGTTTGTCAAAAGAAAGTTAAAAAAAGAAAAGAAACTGCAGCCATGTAGCCCTAGGGTCTCTCACGTGTGAATCATACGCTACTAGCTAGGTTCAGTGCCCGATCTTACAACTGAACAGTACTAGAGCAGGAGCACGTACGTAGCAATTTCGCGCATGGCACTAGTCCTGAGCAGTAAGCGGATCGATGCATGCACGTACGTACGACGCCAGGCAACCAATCAAATGCGGGCGCAAGTGCGTACGTCGCAGTGCGGCACGGCGAAGATCGACCGACATGGGTTTCAATGGGCAACAGTGGAGGTGGAGCGGCAGTCCTCTTGCGGTCCTGGGCCAGCGAAGCCAGGCGTCGTCGCCGGCCGGCCGGGAACGGCAAAGATGCTCGCCAGCTAGTCCGTACGGCCGCCGGCCGCCGGCCGCCGGGTTAAACTAATGTTCGAGGGCTCAGAGGCGCGGGGCCGGGGAGCACGTAGTAGTACGTAATCCATTCCGAGTTCCCAAAACGCACTACTCCTACCAACTAACTTGCATAGCTTGTCTCCATGCTCATGGCACTTTGCACGCAACATGCATATTATCTACTGCTGCCGCAGATCGAGTGATATTCCTACACCACTCCTTCAGAATAATACATATACATGCATGAATGCATCGATCCGATACGGAATGTACAGGGTCGTTTGGACAGCACTAGCTACAGCAGCGCATTTTGACTACTAGAGCTGTTGGCAGCATGACTGTGGGAGAACACTTGCCTGCCTCTAGCATGTTGTTGACCGGTCGAAATAGGTAAGTACTAATTCGAATCATCGTTCATGGCTCCGCTCCATGATCAGGACGAGGACAGCCACGAAAAATATGTTATCCAATTGAAGTACTACTGCTATGCGAGCATCTATTGTGCTGGACAGTGTACGTACCGTCGTGTCTTGGTGGGAACAAAATGTTGTTCTCTGCCATTTGATGTCCCTATTCTCCCTTATATATTTGGTGGGAACAAGGGTTAGAAATTGTAGATCTAGGGTTTTGGTGGCTACGATCTAGGGTTTATAGACCGGTTGTTCCTATGTTTATCCTGTTAAGAGAGCTAACCGTTTATAATCATATCCTAGAGGATCCGCCATCGGTGATCCGATGTGGCTTGTAGTCAAAGTCGTGTGCATTTGGCCCCTGCCCGGGTCCATGATAAACTGTATATGTAGATGTGTTGTATTATATCCCACATGTAATTGTATTTGTACTCTACCCCCATATATAAAGGAAAGCCACTCCAATGTGAGAGGTGCGCAATACCCTACCCAAATATTCTTTCATGGTATAAGAGCAGCCGCGGGCCTAAACCCTAGATTGATCTACCCCGATCAGGCCGCCGCCGCCGGTTTTCTCTCTCGCTTCCGCCTACTCCATCGCGATGTCGTCCTCATCGCTCTCCTCGCAGGCCTCCCCTGCGTCCTCCGCTGGTGGCTCCTCCTTCGCCAGCTCGACAAGCACGGCGGCCGCCAAGATGGTCTCTGTCATCCCATAGTTGCCGATCAACGTGACGAATCAGATCACGATCAAGACGAGCGCCCAGAACTTCATCTACTGGCGCACATAGGTGGTGCCGATCCTCCACAGCCAGGGGCGAAGCCAGGAAAAAAGGTCGCTGGGGTCAACACGAACAAGTAGAAAGAATGTTTGCCTATAAAAATTAATGCTAATATATCTACACATAGCTCACATGGCCAGATGTGCGGTATATTAACTTAAAAATCTATAATGTGTATTCTAGCAAACTTATATATAATAAGAAGCAATAGTTGTCAATATATCATATCAAATTAAATTCAGATTACCAGGTAATTACCTCTCAAAGATTTGAAGATTTCCTATAGTCCTCCCTGGGTACTAAAAACCAGGTTGTGGCCTATACATACATCTAATTAAAATATTTCTGTCTTATATCGTCGTGTAGCTTTCGTCCTATATATTCAGTTACACTCTTCCTATTACTAGGTCATAAGGAAGCTCATCTAAATTAACCGTCCCTCTCTTCAAGTTGGAGGGACCAGCAAAGGACAAGGATGTGTATTATGGCTAGTATTGGATGGACCTCAGTGATCAGAATCATTGGGTGTGGACGGTGGTGACTTTCTTTTCAAATTCAAGGAACAGTCTCTTAAAATTTTACTGCACGTCAAAATTAGCAAGAGATTGTTAGTACCAAATAGTATATACAAATTAATACACATGAAAACTTGTTGTGTTAGATACCTAACAATATGTTGGGGCGATTTGAGACCTAATCTAGTCCTAGTGATTATTCTCTCGCTACTTACCCAAATTTTATCAAAACCTTCAATCAATAAAATAATCAACACATGGCAAACCCTAAACAATTGGAGAATTGGGAACTGAGGTCTGAAAATCTTCAAGATTAATTACGCGCATAGAACGGATGGGTGCTTACGGATCATGCGGAAATAATTGTCAGACTCTAGCTGAGGATGGCGACGAGGGACGGCCGGCGATCCACGGACTAAGAGCAAGCTCACAAAAAAAGGGAATACGAGGCGGCGATGAGTGAGCAAAGTCCCAGCGATGGTTTCTTTATTTTCTTATGACCGATGGTTGTCTTAGTGGATCGAGGCATTGAGCGATCCAATTCTACGAATTATGGGCTACTACAGCTGCGTAAATTGGGCCTGAAGTGAGATGGGGTCAAACTCTTTTTTACAGGGTCATTTTTTATACTAGACTATGCACGAAAGGTTGTGCCCAAGTCACTGGGGTCAATTGACCCCAACTTTATACAGTAGCTCCGCCCCTGTCCACAGCAATCGCCTCTTCGGTTTTGTGGATGTGTCTCTTCCATGCCCCGCCGAGTTCATCCCCAACCCTAACACTGCTACGGGTGAACCCAAGGAGATCATGAATCCGCTGTTCATCGCGTGACATCAGCAAGATCAAGCCATCCTCTCCACCTTCGTCTTCTCCCTCTCCGAGAGTGTGCTCGGGATGATGACAATGGTCTCCACGTCGCGTGACGCGTGGGAGACGCTTGCGGCAGCTTCGCCTCTAAGTCTACTGCTTGGGCGATGCACATCCACGGCGAGCTCAATGCCCACCGCAAGCTGGACTCCTCTGCCTCGGCCTTCTTCCACAAGATAAAGGCCCACGCCGACACGCTTGCGTCGATCGGCCTCCCTCTGCGTCCCGAAGAATTCTCTGGCTACCTTTGCCAGGGGCTGGACAACGACTACGACTTGTTGTTTTAGCTCGTGTCGGCTCGCGCGCTCACCGATTCGATGCCCATCAAGGACATCTATTCCATGATGCTTGCTACTGAACAACGTGTTGAGGCTCGTCGTGCTGAAATTACCTCTAATAGATGATGGCGCACTACACTGCGCGGGGCTACCCCGCCTTCCAGCACGCCCCTTCGCCGGCCAATGTACTGTCAACACCCGGATTTTTCAATCCTAGATGCCCGTTATGCCATACATCGCAATCCCAGGATTACCATTTTTGCGAGACATAACAGAATTGGATACCATAGTACTTCATCCATTACAAACGATACATAAGTTCTTACACAAATAAGGATCTCAGGATCCAGTTCTTTATACAACATCAAGCAGCGGAATACGTAATAATAACGGTAGCGTAGGCGAAGCTCCATCTTCAGGGTCACATGTAATGCTGACGATGGGAGATGATCCTAGTTGTCGTAACCTTCCTGGGGTCCATCTTCTAGGTACTCCTCTTCATAGTCTGGCCATGGGAATAGCCAGGGACAAAGCCATGAGTACCCTTTAAGTACTCGCAAACTAATACTAACAGGTAAGGGGTTTTTGGATAATAGGACACTAGGCTCTAGGGTTGTTTTGCAAAAAGCCAGGTTTATCTCTACTTAGTTCCAAAACTAGTCACAATTTTATAACTCCTAAGTGGGATCTTGTAATTCAAGTCACAACTCTGTTGTGGTCAAGTCAAAGTCTCACTTTGTTTCACAAGTCATTTTGAAAAGTCTGACGGGGGAACAGTATGGCCACTCCAACTGTCCATAACCGCAGACGCGGCTATTCGAATAGTTTGACACTCTCCAGAGATTGTACACTTTCACCACAACATTCGATACAGCCGTCAGGAACAAATCCTGAATTCACCATACTCAGTATGCGGATAATCAATCCTAACCTTTCGATTACACGCCCTAGTATAAGCACCTCTCCTGTGAGTTTGGCCTCCCAACCATGACCAACTGTCATCTTGGGTCGCAGTGGATAATCTTCACAAGGTAGCCTCAGACCTTGGCCGTGAGGGAACTAATACTAAGGAATATAAGTTTCCAGTCAAGCCCTACCCAATCTTCGGGTATTGTGGTTGTACGATAAAATTGGAATGGTATCGCATCCAGACAACCATCAGTTTTATAAAGGGATAAGGCTCATGCCTCAACATTTTCATCACCAAAATCATCAAGTGTTTGGAAACACATGTCCAAAACATTTCAATAGAATGATCCATCATTCCAAGGTTTTCATAACCATTTTTCCAGCAAATATTCCCATCTAAAATTGATCAAGTTTTATGCTTAGCACTAGCATCTACAGGTGGGGGTAAGCACTGATGAGGGGTGGTAAACTAGTGGGGTTTTAACTAGGTTCAAACTCATGCCTTAGGATGACATCAAGGTTATCTAGCTTAGGCCAAATTTTATGCTCTTTATGCAACCTTCAACACAACTGTCTAGTATCTACCAAACTCTTAGGTAGACTCTAAGTAAGCTTTGATAAAGAAATAAAGTAAGAAGCTTGCACATAAAACTAGGATTTGGTTTATCAAGTGGGTATGAGCACATATGCTTAAGGCATATAGTAGTCATATCACAAGTATGGGTTTGTGGCATCAGTAGGGTATCTTGCAAGGGTTAGCTTGCATCCATATCAGTATAAGCTTGCATAGTTACTAGCTTGCATCAGTGTCAATATAAGCTTGCCTTGTGCAGAGCAGTGGTTGAAGTTCTCCTCGGCTTCCGCTTCGTAGTATCCTCCTTCCTCCTCGTATCCTTGGTCGGTACTAGCGTCTATGAATAAATACGAGGTACACAATCACCAAAAAATACTTATCTACTTGCAATCATCACACACAAGGGTTCTATAGATGATCTAACATCATCTCTAACAGTACAAGGTTAAGGATTGGTTTAAATCCTTTTATTTTTAGAAAAGTAATTTCTACTCATTAAAAAATTACTTAAGATTTAATATTCTCCAAACTAAACATGGGATCATGTTGACACATGTCATCACCACATATTGTAGTCCATGGGAATGTGATTTAAAGTGGGGTCACAATTTAATAAGGTTTTACCCTTTTATTTTAATTAATTAAAGTGGCTAGAAATGCTTATGTAGCATTCTTTTATTACTTGAACAATATTTCTGCAAGTAAACCTATATATTTTATATATTCTGAAAGGTATGGTTAAATGTGATTTTTGAGAGTTGGAATCAACTCAAAAGCTATTATGGTTTAAATTTGAAAAATGTTTGAATGCAGAAAAGCTTTTGCCTTGTGATTTTTACCAGGGGTGATCTATAGATCCAAATGACTTGAATCCAACGGGCTTGGATTCAGCATTCACAGACCTTTCCAACAAAATTGGTTTCATTAAAATTGGTGCACTCATCGATCTGGGTTGATTTTTACAGTTGAGTACAGAAGTGTGTTTGAATTTAAAAAGAAAAAGGTTTAATTTGAATCGCTGGGCTGCGCGAGAAATTCTAACGGGCCGGCCTGCTAAGCGCAGTGCTCCCGCGGGCTGCTTAAGTGGGTGTCCCCACTGCCGCTGACACGGGCTGGGCTAAGCGGTATGGGGCAACATGGATCGCTCGATCTAGTTCTAATCTAACTACCGAGTCATCGCCGAGACAACTCCGGCGAGAACGAAACCTAGCGCGACCAGTGAGGGTCGCTGGGGGCTCACCGGGGTACTGGCGAGGGTCGGCGAGGCGGGCGAACGACGAAGTCGACGACGGCGAACTCAGGGGTGGTCGCGGCATCTCCTGGGGCGGCTCCAATCGCTGGCTCCTTTCTTCTCCGACAGCGGCAGGCTCCAGTGAAATTCTGGCGAGGTGGTGCTCGGCTTGCTCTGAGAATGGTGTGGCACGATCAGTGAGGAGAGGGGAGTGAGATGGTGTGAAGAAATCGAGCGGGGGTGGCCTCTATTTATAGTCGAGCAGGGGACCGTCAAGACGCGAGCTCGTCGGGGCGACGTTACAGCGGCTATTGGCATGTGCAAGGGTAGGGACGCGGTGTCTCTGGCGATGCTCAACGACATGGTCGCGAGGCATGGGGCGGTTTGGTCTGAACGGCCGGTGCTCGCTGGTAGGCGGCGTCTTCGACGGGCGGTGGGCTTCGGCACGGGCGGCAAATGGGGATGTCTGGCGGTCTCTCGGGTTGATGGAGATCGTGTATGCGCGAGGGCGGCGCGGTTTGTGGATGCTGGTCGAGGGTGGCGCTCTGGCGCACGCTCGACATGGTCTGGGCGCGGCTTATGCGCGTGGTCCAGGGCTTGGCAATGCTTGCGGCTAGGACAGTGAGTGGCGGTGGACGGTGGGCTACCTCCTAGACAAGGTTGGCACAGCTAGTTCTTCCTCGAGCTTGCTGTCCACAATGGGCTGACATTGGGGTGCTCGGCTGTTCACCATTAATGGCAATGGAAAGCTCACAGGGGTGCTAGTGTTGGGCTAATGTTTCTAGATGATCTACTGAGCTATGTGTGAGCTAACTAGGGAACAAGTTAGGCAAGAATCACTGCACACTATAGTGTTTGATGTTTTGTTTGATTTGTGTTTGCAACCTGTTTGATGAAATGGCCGCATAAAATCAAGTTTTGAATTTTGAAATGATTTTTGGTGGGTTTGCTAGATTGGTGCTGGTGAGTCTGCAGCTGCTTGGGTTTTGAAAGTTGAGCTTGTTTGAGTAGGTTTTAAAAAAGTGGGATCTTCCCATATGAAGAAGATTCAGTTTTGAATTGTCATTTAAACTATGTATTTGAAAGTTTCTGGATGATCACAAAGTGGGCCTTGATACTCTGTTATGAGTACATTCATGGGGTGCAAAGATCCAGAAAAGTTTCTGTTAGGTTCTGAAAGTTTGAGACAGCCAAAGTAGGCATGGGTGTTAAATTGGTCAAAATGACCATTCACTTAATATATTTGTTTTGATTTATACTTGTCTTTAAGGAAAGTGTGGGAAATGTTTTAGATGATGTTCATTTCACCTAAGAAACATTTTACAAGCAATGGATCACACAAACAAGGTGGTTTTTGAAGAAATTCAAAATCCATGCATACACATATACATGCATTCATGAGTTTATTTAGAAAAGTTTTTGTTAACCCTAATCTTGATGATTAGTGTTTGATGATCTAAGTTTGGTATTTTTGGGATGTTACATCTACCGAGGCCGGCCTTTGGCCAGAACAGGCTGCCCCTGCCTTGTCCTTCGCCAATCGCCGCTGCCGCCGATCGGTCTCGCCGAGTGCAGTGGTACTCGACCAACTGCCGATCGCAGCAAGGTCGGCCACATCGCCTCGTGCTGCTTCAAGCGCGACTTCCTCGGTGCTGGCAATGACGTCCGGTACATGGATCGTCAGCTGTCCGCTCTTTCCGTGACTCATCACGGTGGCGGCACCCCATCCTACCCCATCGACCCCAACTGGTATCCTGACACGGGGGCAACAGACCACTTCACCAATGACCTAAAAAAAAATCACCGTGTAGGAGCCCTACAACACCGGGGGCAAAAGTCACCGGTTGCCATTTTCTCTATCTAGTAGAGTTACTACATCACCACTTGAGATTATCTATTCTGATGTATGGGGTCCTGCCCAAGTTTCTGTAAGTGGTCATGAATATTATGTCAGTTTTGTGGATGCCTATAGTCGCTTTACATGGATTTATCTTCTTAAACACAAATCTGATGTGTATCAAATTTTTTTGCAATTCCAGCAACATGTAGAATGTCTACTAAATAAAAAAATTGTACATGTGCAAACTGACTGGGAAGACGAGTATCATAAACTGAACAAATTCTTTTCTGATATTGGTGTGTCTCATCGAGTTTCATGTCCTCACACACACCAATAAAATGGCTCAACTGAGAGGAAACATAGACATATTGTTGAAACGGGGCTCACATTACTTGCACATGCCTCGATTCCTCTTCGGTTTTGGACTGATGCGTTTTCTACTGCGTGTTATCTCATCAACCGTCTCCCTAGTCGTGTCATATCGATGCAAACTCCAATTGAACGCTTACTTGGTGAAGCCCCTGATTATACATTCTTAAAAGTCTTTTGATGCGCTTGTTGGCCACATCTCCGTTCATACAATAACAAGAAGCTTGAATTTCGATCAAAACAATATGTATTCTTTGGCTATAGATCCCTTCATAAGGGCTACAAGTGTCTCCACATCGCCACTAATCGAGTATATATCTCCCGTGACGTTGTGTTTGATGAGAATGTATTTCCATTCTCTAAAAACTCGTCTATTTCCGCTCCTCCGATTCCTGAAACCTCCTTGTTACGGTCTGACCATTTTGTTGATGCTGCATATACCCATGTGCTTCTTGCTGACCATGGTGTAGGTATGGGATGCGGAGCACGACTTGAACTCCTAGACGAGGAGCCCTCCACACCGCTGTCCCATGTAGACGACGATCACGTTGATCGGCAGCGTCCGCTGCATGGCCTCGGGGCTCCCGCCCATGCAGCCAAACCGAGCGGCCCGTCGATGCCGTCTCAGTCTCCTGCTGCCTCGGCCCAGCTCTTCCATGGGCCGGCCTCTCCTCTGGCCTTGCCTGGCTCGGCCTCGTCAGCTACTGGGCCGGTCCACTCTCCAGCGTCGCATGCTCCTGCTGCGATGTCGACACCGTCGCCTTCTCCTGAACCTGCTCGCCCAGGTGTTACCACGAGGCTGCAAAAAGAGATTCGCAATCCCAAGTCTCGGACTGATGGCACGGTGGCTTGGGCTGCTACACGTTTGTCAAGAGATCTTGTGCGGTTGGAGCCGCGTGATCACCATGAGGCCTTGACGTCTCCGCACCGGCGTGATGCCATGGAAGCGGAATTTTCAGCCGTACAAACCAACAAAACATGGAGGTTGGTTCCCCATGTACCCGGTGCAAATATAATTGACTGCAAGTGGGTGTTTAAGGTCAAGCAAAAGTCAGATGGGTCTCTGGAGCGTTACAAAGCTCGTTTGGTCGCCAAAGGATTTAAACAGAGGTATGGTCTCGACTATAAGGACACATTCAGTCCAGTAGTTAAGCCAATTACTATTCGGTTGTTGTTATCCATGGCCGTGATAGCACCTTCGACAATTAGGTATTCAAAATGCCTTCTTGCATGGAGTTCTTGAGAAAAAAGTTTTCATGCGACAACCATCTGGTTTTGAGGATTCTACTTGTCCTCGTCATCTTGTCGACTAGATAAGGCTCTATATGATCTGAAGCCTGCTGTGTGCCATAGTGGTTCTGGTCAGTTGAACATTCACCTTGATGGGCCCACTAGGTACCTATGATCTCTTTCAGTATGTACGATGTATATTATGTTGAGCTCTACGGGGTCAAAGTCGAGAAACTCCTGCGAATGTTTTTAGTTTTCAATATTCATTAGCAGCATCTGTTCTGAGAGACGAATTCAAGAGCTGCAAAAATTGTATCCCTTGTACCCATCTGTCTTGCCTGGTTCGAGGTTATCGTATCCTCCAGTATTGGTATATGTTAGAGATGCCCTAAGATTGTTGTGTTCAATGGCTAGCTAGACATGCAATACGGGTTTTCCTGATCGAGAGAATGCGAAAGCTACCACGGGCTGTAGGCACTCAATCGGTTCCTGGAGTAGGCTCCACGTAGGTAATCTTTGGATTAAAGGATTTTCAAAATAATTTAGGAGAATTCCTAATGAAACCTTTTGATCAAAAGAATGACACCTCTAAAATTCCTATGGATTATATTTCTACACACATCAATCTCGTAGGAATTTCAACATCGATCTACTCTAACCTCTTTTTTTTACACGCATTCCAGTAAGATCGAGACAGTTTAATTTCCCTGTTTTCTTCTGTTTTGAAATCGTGTGATCCGAAGTATAGTAGGCCTCAATCCAGTGTGCAATCAGATGCCAATCTCTGAATTAGCACTTGTTTTAAAATTCATTCACGTATGTACAGTATACTCCTCCGTCCCAGGCTCCCAGCACGTACTGTGTGACGCTTTTTACCGCCGTACGCGAGTGTACAGGCAGCGCAGCGCATGCATGGAAATCTGTGTGGGGAGGGTGAATTGGCCAGCTAATTTCTGTTCCTGGCCACCGATGAGGACAGTCAACTCGCTCTGTATTCTTCTGACGGCTCTCATGTGGTAGCCGCTGCAAACAAATACTAGCGCCAATTAATCTTCCGCCTACAAGCAGTGTCAGCACGAGCACAGGCCATGCATTATACAGCTAGCGACGCCATACCAGTGCCACCTCCAACCTTGCATGCAGTCGCTGCCCTGCAGGTGACTGGCGACTTGTCGATCGATCGAGCGAGAACGATCTGGCACGGGCGGGCGGCGAGACGAGAAGAACAAAATTAGACGTTTGTTTTACTAGTGAGAGTGTACTTTTTTTCTCTCGAAATGAAGGTGAAACTCCAGCCCTATGCAACTAGTGGTAGTACTATCACTTGGTCAGTCACGAGGACCATCTATTTTTATGACACGGCAAATGGGAGTGATATATCAATCAAACATCAAATCAGTTCCGTTGATCTGCATGTCGTCATTTGTTGGATAATCAGCTCATCTTCATCACACACATCGCCGGTAATCCCGGGGAGTTCAAAACGGTTCCAAATCGGGACCTACATTAGCTTGCTGCTAGAGATTTTTGGGTTGCTACTACCGCTATCGCATTCGAAAGAATTTGCGACACGCACGCACGTACGAATTCCAGGAGAAGAACGAGGATGAAATTTACATCGTCGCGAATCAAGCAATACCGCCCATTGGTGGTCTCGGCTAGCACGCGCCACCACCGCTGCACTCCCCTCGTTCCATTCCTTGAGGCGGCGGCTGCTCGGCCGCCGTGTCCTCCTCGTTGGGCGGCCCGCTAGAGGCGGCGGGGGCGGCGGAGGAGGAGCGCACGCGGGCTCCGACGCAGGGCGCGCACGTCCGCTCCACCCAGGCCTCCAGGTCGTGGCCGCCGGCCCGGCCGAGCGCGTGGCGGCCGAAGCAGAGCCGCCCCACGGCCACCGCCACCGCCGCGAGCACGGCGACGACGGCCAGCATGGCGATCACCGCGCCGTACGAGCCGCCCTTGGCTGCTGCTGCCGCCGTCCCCCCGGCCCCGACGTACGCCGCCGGCACCATTGTCTGCGGCGGCGGGGGCACGAAAGCCGACATTGCTGCCGGAGCTAGCTCGCTGGGTAGCTCGCGCGAGCGTGTTCTTGCGGCGTGGCAGGCCGGGTCGAGAGGGAGCGACAGAAAGAAAGAGAGAGTGGTGAGCAGTGACAAGCTAGCTAGCTAGCGAGTGTGGGCGGCGAAGGAGCTTTGCCCGGAGTAAGAAACGAGCAGTTCGCTTCACTTGGCTTGGCTCCTGGAGGCTGGAGTAGGCAACGTTCATTTTAAGGCCAGTGCGCATGCAACTTGTAACTCCTGCCTGCGGCGCTCCGCACGGCCTCGAGTTTCTCATCACGGTTCGTACCGTTATAAGGAGTAGGAGTACGTACGTACGACTGTACGTCATGGCATTGCATTGCATATGGTTGGGAGGGAAGCTGTAGTAAACCTTGAGGCCGGGTCGCTTTCCCACAGCCAGAAACCAGAGTTGGTGGACGGGCATCAATGGCTTCATCACGTACCGCAGCATTTTCTCAGGACGAGCAGAGCACCGGGTGGTGTAATGGTATTAATTAATCAGGCGCGAGAGGAGATAGGCCTCGGGATACGCGAGATCCTCGACACGGACGCCTGTCAGCGCCTTGACCACCCGCCGTGCAGCCGCAGGAGCTGTCGACTGTCCAGCTAGCTAGCTGCATGGCCTTCCCTTCTACTCCTAGGAGCTAGTAGGAGCTAGTAGCTCCCCACCCCTTGTGATTCTGACCGGGTGCTTGATTGTCACCTGCAGCAGGTCAGTCAGGAGGAGGAGGAGTAAACAGCTGGGTCGAGCAAATCTGTTTAATTTATATATAAGCGATCGAGTGGTAGTAATACGGATTGATGTTGATGAGATCTCAGTGTGTGTGCGTGTGACCCGGCGCTGCTAAAAAGACACAAGCAGCGTGTGGGCGTGTGACTCGCCTGTGCCGCCTCGATCGGGTCGGTCGGGAGCACGCCGTACCCGTACGTGGTCCGTGCGATGGTGGGCGGGCGCGCCCGATCGCCTCGTCGGAAGGACGGGTGGACGGACCGACCACCGTCCTGTGCGCTTTGCCCGTGGTGGGGCTGGGATGGGGGTCCGGGTCCGGCTGTGCTCTGCTTCTGCTTGCATTGCATTGCATTGCATTGCATGCATGCGCCGTCCCCGTCTCGTGGCTCGTGGGCGCGGCGAGCGGCTGCCGCCTGCCGTCCCGGCAAAGCTCGCGGGGCAGCGCCACAGACAGAGCACTGCTACCACTCGCTCTCCCGCCCGTATCCCGTGTCCTTGTTGCCTGCCTGCTTCGCTCGCTCTTGGGGGTGATGGTCTCCGTGCGAAGCTGCCGGCGTACCGTTGTACGGACCCGCCGCGATTCGCGTCCTCCTGTTTGCCCATTTGCCCGTCCTCTCAAATCAGACCGACGCAATCATGTACGTACCCCAAATGACTTGCTTAATTTGAATATACTCTGACAAAGGTAACCCTACAAAACGGCATGCGTGCGTCTTTTTTTTTTTTGCAAAAAATTTCACCGATTTATCAATAATCATCGGGATAAGTATAAAGAGCTCAAAAGGTAACAATAAAAATAACTAGATTTTTGGGATACATAGCGACGACTAAAAACGCTAGGGCGAGCTGAAAGCGCCACATCATCCTCGCTCCTTCATCACCGAAACCGGACAAAGCTTATTGTAATAGAACTTGGTAATAGTATATATAAATGGAAATTCGTGGTGCTAAAGCTTAAAAGACCAGCATAGCAGATCAACAATCATCACCGATGAAAAAAACATAGATCGAAAGAGCAAAAAAAGGTGACATAAGCATTGTTGCATACATGGCGGACTCGGATGGTCGCATCAACTTTAACAAGGCGGTGCAAGAGAACTTCCTTCAATCCGAAATAAGTTGGACATGCCATACTCCTCACCGATAGAAACACTTCGTACAGGAGCCGAAATAAGTTGGACGTGACATACGCCTCACCGGTAGGAACACTTCTCGCATAACCCTTTCAGATAATGTTCGTCATCGACCTCCTTGGAGCAGATTTGGAGTCATCATACTCCCAGTGATCCTTGCTTGGCGGAGCCAGGATTGAAGAAAGCCCCGGGCAAAACACTAAGCGTAAAAATAACTATTGTAATACCGTAGAAAATTTGGTATGATAGCAGACATGAAAATATATTTTCAAATTCATCGTTAATGAACCAAGAATCTAAAGGGATTCGCGACATAGTAAATCAAAAAATTTCTACGGATGCAAACTGTCAGGAATATGCAACATATATTCCTCTGGGGGCCAAAGGCCACAATATATAGTACAGGTACAGGACAAATATGCAGGAAGCCCCCTAACATATGGGGGAAATACAATATACATATATATACATCTAACACCCCCCCTCAAACTCATGGTGGATCCACAACACTGAGTTTGGAAAGTAAGAAATCATGCTGCGCTCTAGTCTGTGCCTTCGTAAAGAAATCCGCCAATCAGAATCAAGGCACATCTCAAGCGCAACAACTGAGCTCGCACTGAGCACGTGTATAGAAAGCATCAACACCAATATGCTTGGTAAGCTCATGCTTGACCGGATCACGTGCAACACTAATAGCACCTGTCTCGCCGACAAAACCAGAGGGTGTGGTAATAGAGACCCCAAAATCCATAAGTAACCACCGTAACGTGTCACCTCAGCCAACAAGGCCATAGCACGCAACTCAGCCTCAACACTCGAGCGGAAACCGCATGCTTTCTTCGCCTTCCAAGCAATGAGCGAACCACCAAGAAACACACAAGAAGCGAAAGTGAACGACGATCCGAAGGATCACTCGCCCACGAAGCGTCCGAATAGCACCGGAGGAGAGAGCCGAACGAGGAAAGAAAAGGCGACGAGTGATCGTACGAAGATAACGAAGAACACGGAGAAGATGACTATAGTGAGCGAGTGGTGGGAGCGAGACAAACCGACTCGAGAATATGAACAGGATAAGAGATGTCGACGGTGACAACAAGATAAACTAGACTCCCAACAAGATGACGATAACGCCGGATCGTAAAGAGGATCACCATCGAGGTTGAAGCTTAACATTAAGCTCCATAGGGGTCTCAAAGGCGCTCATCCCCAAGAGCAAGACGAGCAAGAAGGTCCTGAATATACTTTTCCGAGAGATGTAAAAGCCATCCAGTGGAGGAAACCTCAATCCCAAGAAAGTATCGAAGAGGACCAAGATCAGTCATAAGAAACTGATCACGACGAGCCTTAACAAAGGCTATATACTGTGGTCATCACCGGAATGATCATGTCATCAACATAGAGAAGAAGAAGAGTGCGTCCACGAGGAGAAGTGTGAACAAACAGTACGGATCATGAGCACTAGGGAGAAACCAAAGAAGCCACTACGAAAAAGCGCTCAAACCAGCACGAGGAGCCTGTTTGAGGCCATAAAGAGACCGTCGAGACGACAAACCATCCTCGGGAAGAATACCCGAGGAGGCATATAAACCTCCTCACTCAACTCACCATTGAGAAAGGCGTTACAACATCAAGCCGAGACACGTGCATGACGGTGTAAGCAGCAAGAAGAGTACGCACAGTGGTCATATGAGCCACAGGAGTAAAGGTCTCATCATAGTCACGACTATGCTTCTGCTGAAAACCACAAGCCACAAGACGCGCTTTATAGCGCTCAAGGGATCCATCAGAGCGGGTCTTAATCTTATAGACCCACTTACACGTGATAGGACGAACACCGGGAGGGGGAGAAACAAGATTCCAGTGCGCCAAGCGCAAGAATCTCCTCACCATGGCCAGCTGCCATTCGTAATGATGCTCAGATCCCGATAAGAAGTCCGGAGGCAAATGAAAGACCATCTTGACTAGGAGAGTAACGGTTGGGAGCACGACGACGAATGTGAGTAAAGGGAAGATCATCGAGGAAGACGGCGACACAGAGAGACGATGAAGAAGGGAATAGTAGAGGAAGACTCGAGAACGAGGAGAACTAGGAGAACTAGACGGAGGAAGAGGACGGAGTCAAGAAGAGACATCGGGGGAGATCCCAAGAAGACACAATGGGGTAGAAGGAGGTGTGTCGAAAGAGAAGAAAAGAGATATCTTCCACCGTAAGTACCAAATGTGGGACGAGGATAGAAAGGACGCTCTCATCAAAAGTAACATCACGAGATACACATCCGACGACCAACAGGTCCCAACAGCGATAGCCCTTATGCTCATCATCAGATCCGAGGAAGACACACTCAACAGATCGGCGGTCGTTGGTGCGTTCGCGAGGAGCAAGGAGAACATAGCAAACACAACCAAACAAGCGAAGCATGGAGTAACTGAGACCGCCCGTAGAGGCGCCAAGAGGATACCTCGCAAGGCGTGAAAGGTGAATATTGATGAGGTAAGCCGATGGCGACCTCGGCCGTAAAATGCGGCGGGAGAGAAGAAGCAATCATCATAGCGAGTGGTCTCAAGAAGATGGCGATGCTTACGCCAAAGCGCCATTCGGCATGTGCGCCAGACAGGAGAATTGAGCAAGAGTGCCACGCAAAGAAGAACACCTCGCAACATCCGGAGATATACTCACCGGTGAATCAGCCACTGAAACACACGAATGGGGGTAGAATATTGAGTACGAACCATGGTCGCAAAACGCTGATATATGGAGAGCACTTCACTGCGAGAGCGCATAAAATACAACCAAGTGTAGCGAGAAAAATCATCGATGAATAAAATATAGTAGCGATGGCCCCCTTTCGAAGCGAAAGGAACCGGACCCCAAACATCAGAATGAACTAAATCAAAAGGTCGCTGAGATACAGATGCGCTAGTAGGATAGGGAAGCTGAATCTGTTTACCTAACCTACAACCCTGACAATGTAAAGACCCATCTCCGAGATGCACCCGAAGACCACGATGAACTAATGACGACAAAGTAGAGTCACAGGTGACCAAGACGATGATGCCACGCTGAAAAGAGCTGGTAGTAGAGGCGACAACCGAGAAGAACCGCGATGAAGTGGCGGGAAGGAACACGGCCGCCTAACTCCCAAAGACACAAGAGTCATGGCTACGAGGGCGCTCAACCGGGAACTGGTGCGACGGTCTGAACAACACAAGAATCGGCATCAAGAATGACGCGACAACCCAGTCGATGGTGGCTAGCAGAGAACAATTCATCTTAAGAAGAGGACATGAGAAATATCAGAACAAAAAAGAAGAAGTAGAAAGGGTGCCCCGACTAGAAACGAGGAGAGAGTACCATCACCGTAAAAACACGGACAGAGAAGGGAGAGAACGAAGAGCGGACGTAAAAGAAGACTCAGAGGTCATATGAAAAGAAGCTCCGTAATCCGGATACCACGGAGACGCACTGACCGTGTAGAAGGTGGTGGTCATACGGTGCTGAAGAGTCGACCATGTAACCAGCGGTCTGCCGAAGAAGAGCCTCAGAGCAGCAAGCGCACTGCCAAGACCGATAATGTCCCGATCGAGAGAGCAACCGCGAAGATCCGGAAGAAGCCGGCCCATGAGCCTGGTGCTGGCGTAAACCGGGTCCCGTGTATAACATGGCCCAAGTGTGACCATCCTTGTTGCGATGAAGAGCGTGGAAAGAGAACCACGCGACCGACCACGAGCCCGCTGATGCCGACTGCCCCGAGGTCTTTGCCGGTCAAGCTCGACACGGAGGAGGAGTATCGGGCGGCGGCGGCACGGGACCGCTGGAGAGTCGAGGAGCAGACGGCAAAGGAGCACCACGAGTAGAAGCAGATGGAACCGCAAGAAGACCAGCCACGGAGACGGGTCTCCTCAAGCTCGCACAACACCTCGTAGAGCGGAACCACCACGAGCATTCACCGAGCACGCCGGGCTCAAACTCTGGCGGCCGAGACAAACTCATAGATGCGTGAAACTCCAAGTCCGAGCGCACAACTGGCAAAGACGAGCATGTGCCACAAACAGCAGACGGAGAGAATCAAGGTCGACGCCAGATAGCGAGACTGAGTATAGAACTCATCAATAGTAGAATCACCCCGCTGAGAGCATGCTCTGGCGAACCACGCAGGTAAAGAGCATCCCAGACGGGCCGATAAGGCCGACGAAGATGGGCCCATCGAGGCAAAGAGGGGAGACTCATGAACTCAAGAAGACATCAAGGCGTAACACGGAGGTGAGAACAAAGAAGAAGACGAGCATCCTCATCAACCCACCAGGTGTAAGCAAAGGGCGTCGATAGGCCTCGAGATCAAGAGTACCGCTTGAACTTCAGGTCATAAGCAACAACAAAGATCAAGCACTGAAAGATCCTTGGCCTCTGAGAAGCATCAGCACCGAGAACAATCGGCGTCGGCGGAAGAGGAGCCACAGAGCAGGGGCACACGGATAGGAGACCGCCGAGAGCACACCCCAAAGACGGAGACCGCGCATGTGAACGCGCATAAAGGCAGCGAAATCAGGATAATTCGTGCCATCGAAGATCACCTGGCAGCGAGGAATCGCAACATAACCCGAGGAAGAAGACATATCTCTTTCTCTCTTTTTTTTTTTTTGATTTTTTTTAATCTAGATCTAGATCTGGCTGCTGAAAGTCAATGCTCGCGAGCAGCAATCTCCAGCCAATTCCTCCTAGAACAGGGCACCACCGGTGATCTGTGCACTGGGATAAGCTATATCGGGGCGGCGCGAACCTATTCCGGGGAAAATCGTGACCGGAAAAGAAGACGGCAAAGATGGGCCCACCGGCAGCTAGAAGGCTCAGGAGCTGGCGCTCGAGGGTGTCGAGGCGGGCGGCACACGTCGTCAGGGAGCTTGAAGCACGGGCTTCCACGCGGAACAGGAGGAGGGACGGTGCAGGCTCCACGGCTGGACACAAAGAGGGGTCAGCGGCCACGCGAGGCATCGGCCGCTGGACACGGCGGGAGGCAGCAGTTACCTGCGTTCTCACCGGCGGAAGTCAGGGAGCCGATCTGGAGGACGCGATCTGGAGGACGCGCGTGAGATTTAACTGGAGCAGAAAACACCGATCTGGAGTCGGATCTGGATCCGAGTTGGATCAGACGGAAACACGGACGAACTGAACGTGCGGCAACCGGCGGCGGCGATGACGGCAAGGCCGTCAACGACAGGGACGGTGGCGGCTGACGAAGTTGCGAGAAGGAGCTAATCTGGCTCTGATACCATGTCAGGAATATGCAACATGTATTCCTCTGGGGGCCAAAGGCCACAATATATAGTACAGGTACAGGACAAATATGCAGGAAGCCCCCTAACATATGGGGGAAATACAATATACATATATATACATCTAACACAAACGGGAAAGACAAGATCTAATCTAGGAGATGCAATCAACGAGAGGAATAGACGAGATCTTCATACCCTTGAAGAAATCGCACAGCGGAACGTTCAACAGAACATGGTTGATGTAGTCGTACTAGCCTTCTTCTCCTCGCGATCCGATTTGATCCAACGCCGCAAGTGGCAAAGCCTCCAAGAGATGCACACGTACGGAACAACGACGTCTCCTCCTTCCTTGATCCAGCAAGTGGGGTGGAGAGATATATTAGATCTACAGCACGACGGCGTGGTGCAAATGTGGAGAGTTTCTGCGGCAGGGCTTCGCCTACACGCATTCGGGAGAGAGAGAGATATCTGGAGGGCAGCAGGTAGGCGGCTAGGGTTCAAGGAGGGGTGGTTGGAGGGTGCGCCCCTGCCCTCTTTATATAGAGGGCTGGCCGGCCCCCTTGCCCCTCCTCCAAGCCCTAGGGCCGGCGGCCACAAGGGTGGAGTGGGGGGCAAGTCTTTCCCCCCTTCTAGAAGATCCCCTAGGGTTTCCCCTAGGGTTTTGGCCGGCTGGGCCTATGGGGCTTAGTGCCCCTGGCCCAATGCGGCCAGGGCACTCCCTCGTTGGCCCATGCCCCCCTCCGACAAGTGGGGCCACGTTGGTCCCACTCCGGACAATACCGAACATTCTGAAACAATTCTGAAATCCAAAAACTGCTTTCCTTTGTATGAATCTTATTCTCCGGACCATTCTGGAACCTCTCGTGATGTCCTGGATCTCATCCAAGACTCCGAACAAAAACTCATAAACCAATTATCCATTCTATCCTAGCGTCGAGGACGTTAAGTGTGTGACCCTACGGGTTCGAGAACATGCAGACATGATCTTCTATCAATAATCAACAGCGGGGTCTGGAAACCCATATTGACTCCCACATATTCATCAATGATCATATCAGATAAACCACGATGCCAGGATTCAATTAATCCCATGTTTATATTCCCTTCGTCACGCGATATTTTTCTTGCCCGAGATTCGATCATTGGTATCGGCATACCTAGTTCAATCTCGTTCACGTTAGTACTTTACTGCTCAGAATCCGATATCACTTTGTGATTAACTCCTTAACCATGTGCTTGCAAGCAGTGTTGATATCGATTACCGAGTGGGCCCGAAGTATATCTCTCCGACCTGGGAGGGACAAATCCCATCTCGATACATACAACCCAACAAGTACTTTTCGATCACCTGAGATACACCTTTATGATCATCCTCTCATAGGATGACGTTTGATGACCTCAAAGCTTTCTTCCGATACCAGGGAGTTGCATTATCTCATGGTCTATGGAATACAATATTTGCTATAAGAAAAAGCTTCGCAAAGATGAACACGATGACACGATCTAATTGCTCTGCTTGATTTGGGTCTGTCCATCACATCATTCTCCCAATGACATGATCTCATTATTAATCGATAACTCATGTCTATGGTTAGGAAACCTTAACCAGCATTAATCAATGAGCTAGTCCATAGAGGCGTACTAGGGACACAGTGTCGTTCATAAACCACACAAGTATCAAAATTTCCGCTTAATACAATTCTAGCATGGAATACAAACTTTATCATGAACAAGAATTATAACAATAACATCTTTATTATTGCCTCTAGGGCATAATTCCAACAGTCTCCCACTTGCACTAGAGTCAATAATCTAGTTTACATCTAGCAACAATCTAACACCCATGGCATTAAGGTGCTGATCATGTTTTGCTCGTGGAAGAGGTTTAGTCAACGGATCTGCGACATTCAGATTCGTATGTACTTTGCTAATCTTCAGATCTCCATCTGTTATATAATCTCCAATTATATGAAACCGGCGGTTGATGTGCCTGGTCTTTGGATGATATCTTGGTTCCTTAGCGCCGTTATGGCGCCATGTTGTCACACAATATCTCCAGTGGGTCCAAGGCACTTGGAACCACACCAAGCTCAGTGATGAAGTTCCTGATCCAAACTCCTTCACTTGACGCTTCTGCATCAACCATGTATTCTGATTCTACTATAGATCCTGCGATCTTGCTTTGCTTTCAGCTTCTACAGCTCACAGCTCCTCCATTCAAAATATAAACGTATCCTGTCTGAGATTTAGAATCATCCGGGTCGGTGTCGAAACTAGCGTCGACGTAACCTTTTACGACGAGCTGCTCATCACCTCCATAGACCAAGAACATTTCTTTAGTCCTATTTAAATACTTTAGGATGTTCTTTACGGTTGTCCAGTGTTCCACTCCTGAATCACTTTGGTATCTGCTCGTCAAACTAAGAGCATTGGACACATCCGGTCTAGTACACAGCATGACATACATGATAAAACCTATGGCCGAGGCATATGGCACTTTGCTCATGGTTTCTCTATCGTTTACCGTAGCTGGACACTGAGCCTTGCTCAATATCTTACCTGATAACATGGGCACTGAACCTTTCTTTGCCTTATCCATTCTGAACCTTTTAAGAACTTTGTCTAGGTATGTACTTTGGCTTAAAGCTATTAGGCGTCTTTGTCTATCTCCATAGATTTTGATGCCTAATATATAAGCAGCTTCTCCTAGGTCTTTCATTGAAAAACATTTATTCAAATAACTCTTCACATCGTTAAGCATACCAATGTCATTTCCAATAATCAATATGTCATCCACATATAGTACTAGAAATGTCAGTGAGCTCCCACTCACTTTCTTGTCGATACAAGCTTCATAGAAATTTGGAACAAATCCAAAGCTCTTGACCACTTGATCAAAACGAAGGTTCCAACTCCAGATGCTTGCTTCAGTCCATAAATGGAACGTTGAAGTTTGCACACCTTATCAGCATCCTTAGGATCGACAAAACCTTCGGGCTGCATCATATACAACTCTTCATCAATGTTGCCATTGAGGAACGCAGTCTTGACATCCATCTGCCATATTTCATAATCATGAAACACAACAATTGATAATAAAATCCGAATGGACTTAAACATCGCTACGGGAGAGAAAGTCTCATCGTAGTCAACACCTTGAACTTGTCGAAAACCTTTCGCGACAAGTAGAGCTTTATAGACAGTAACATTACCATCCGTGTCCGTTTTCTCCTTGAAAATCCATTTGCACTCAACGACCTTACGGTCGCTAGGAGGGTCCACCAAAGTCCATACTTGGTTTTCGCTCATGGATCCCAAGTCGGATTTCATGGCCTCTAGCCATTTCTCAGAGTCTGGTCTCATCATTGCTTCCTCATAGTTCCACAGTTCCTTTGTTCTACTAATAAGACAGTTAAGACAGGTTGCTGCACACCTGGGAGGGCACGTGACCTTGTCGACATGCGACTTTCAGCAGAGCATCGTCCAAGTTTCATGATCCTCATCATTAGCTTCCTCTCTTGTTGGTGCAGCAGACCTTTGGAAGAATTTCAGTCGCGCTACTCTCCAACTCGAGAGAAGGTTCAATAACCTCGTCTAGCTCTACCTTCCTCCCACTCACTTCTTTCGAGAGAAACTCCTTCTCAAGAAAGGATCCGTTCTTTGCGAGAAACACTTTGCCTTTGAATCTGTGATAGAAGGTATACCCAATCGTTTCCTTAGGGTATCCTATGAAGACGCATTTCTCCGCTTTGGGTTTGAGCTTGACCGGCATCAACTTCTTGACGTAAGCTTCTCATCCCCAAACTTTAAGAAACGACAACTTAGGTTTAGCACCAAACCACAGTTCATACGGTGTCGTCCCAACTGATTTAGATGGTGCCCTATTTAAAGTGAATGCAGCGGTTTCTAATGCATAACCCCAAAATGATAACGACAAATCTGTAAGAGACATCATCGATCGCACCATATCTAATAGAGTTCGATTCTGCTCGACACACCATTGCTACTGGTGTTCCGGGTGGCGTGAGTTGCGAAACGATTCCGCTTGCTTTAAGATGCGTGAGAAAATCATAACTCAAATATTCACCTCCACGATCGGATCGTAGAAAGTTAATTTTCCTGTTACGATGGTTTTCCACTTCGTTCTGAAATTCTTTAAACTTTTCAAATGTTTCAGATTTATGTTTCATTAAATAGATATACCCATATCTACTTAAGCCATCAGTAAAAGTGAGAAAATAGCGATATCCACCGCGCGTCAAAACACTCATTGGTCCGCATACATCGGTATGTATGATTTTCAACAAGTCCGTTGCTTGCTCCATCATACCGGAGAACGGGGTTTTGATCATCTTGCCCATGAGGCATGGCTCGCACGTGTCAAATGATTAAAAATCAAGAGACTCCAAAAGTCTATCAGAATGGAGTTTCTTCATGCGTTTTACACCAATATGACCTAGACGGCAGTGCCACAAATAATTTGAATTATCACTATCTACTTTGCATCTCTTAGCCTCAATGTTATGGATGTGTGTTTCATTGCTTTCGAGATTTAGAATAACTAAACCATTCATAGCAGGTGCATGACCATAAAAGATGTTACTCATATAAATAGAACAACCATTATTCTCCGATTGAAATGAATAACTATCATGCAATAAACACGATCTAGATATAATATTCATGCTCAACGCAGGCACATAATAACACTTATTAAGGTTTAAAACTAATCCCGAAGGTAAAACTAAGGAGAGGCGTCTTTGCGACCATCACATCAACTCTTGATCCGTTAACGCGCATCGTCACCTCATCTCTTGAGAGCCGTCGTCTATTCCGTAGCTCCTGTTTCGAGTTACAAATATTAGCAACTGAACCAGTATCAAATACCAAGGCACTACAACGAGCGCCAGTAAGGTAAACATCAATAACATGTATATCAAATATACCTTTAATGGTGCCACCCTTCTTGTCCGCTAAGTACTTAGGACGATTAAACTTCTGAGGACCCTTGTCCTTGCAATAGAAGCACTTAGTGTCCGCTTAGGTCCGACTTGAGCTTCTTCTCCAGGGCAACGCTTGTCACGCTTTCTTAAAGGACTTCTTTGCACCCTTACCTTTCTTGAAGCCTTGTGGGGCTTGACCATAAACACATGATTATCTTTCTTGATGTCCACCTTCACTTAGAAGAGCTCGATGATCGTGTCGTGGAACCAATCGATTATGAGTAACTACAAAACCTTTGTAGCTAGGAGGAGTGATTGCGAACTCTATCAATCTTGAGCTCTTCGGAATCTTGCAGTCCGAGTTCAAGACGTTGAGTGTAGCCCGACATCTTAATGGCGTGCTCACTAACGGAACTCCCTTCCTCCATCTTGCTAAAGAATTTCTCGAGATCTCATATCTCTCAGAGCGGACTGAGTCCAAACATGGTTTTCGGTTCCTCAAGAATCTTAAAGGGCCCTGAACTCCTCAAAATGATTTTGAAGGTCCGATTCCATAGCAAACAACATGGTGATCTTAATCACACCATAATCATCTTTCTTGTGATTGATAAACAACTTTTCATCAGCCATGATCTATAGTGGCCACCTAGCTTTCTCAAGGACATAGTCCTTTTGTCCGCCAGCGAGAATGATTCTCACATTGCGGAACCAGTTGGTGAAGTTAGACCCATTGTTTTTAAGCTTTTCTTTCTCAGCAAAAACGTTGAAGTTGAAGTTGGACTTAGCCATTTGATCTACAAAATTTGCAAGTACAATTTAGACTATGTTCATGATAACTAGTTCAACTTAATCAAATTAATATATGAACTCCCACTAAATTCAACATCCCTAAAGTTGTTTAGTGAACACGATCCAAATTCACCACACCTAATCCGATCTTCACGAGAGGAGATGTGGTTTCAATGGTGGACAACAAAGTGTTGATCATATCATTCATATGACTCATGTTTAACCTTTAGGTTCGTGTGTTCCGAGGCCATGTCTATACATGCTAGGCTCGTCAAGTTAAACCCAAGTATTTCCGCGTGTGCAAAACTGGCTTGCATCCGTTGTATGTGAACACAGAGTTTATAGCACCCGATCATCACGTGGTGCTTGAACACGACGAACTTTCACAACGGTGCATAGATGGGAAGAACACAGTTTTATCTTGATCTTTAAGTGAGGAATCATCTTATAATGCTACCGTCGTGATCTAAGCATAATAATATACATAAAAGGATAAACATCACATGCATATAATTTTATGTGACATGGTATAGCCAATGATCTCCATCTTGTGCATGCCAGCATGATCTCCATCACTCCACCATGATTGCCTCCGCCACGAATAGCAACTACAACTATTGCTAACTACTTAGCGATAAAGTAAAGCTATTACATGGCGTATAATAAGTTGACACACAAGTCATACACAATTATAAAGACAACTGTATGGATCCTGCCGGTTGTGTACTCATCGACATGCAAGTCGTGAAATATTACAAAACATGATCATTGCATACAACATACATATCATATCTTGGACCATACCATATCACATAAACACTCCCTGCAAAAACAAGTTAGACGCCTCTAATTTGTTGTTGCATGTTTTACGTGGCTTATAGAAGTAACAAGCTAAGAATGATTCTTACCTACGAAAAGCCACAACGGTGGTATTATGGTTGCCAACATCTGGTGTAAATCCCATGACAACTATAGTGAGAGAAATTGGCACCCACCAGCCACATGTGTGGAACAAGCCACACGTCAAGTGCGGAGCCGGTCTCGCGAACGAGGTCACGTAAAGTTGGCCTGGACCGCTTCGATCTCACTATCCCGCATCATAAGAAGTACACAACAAGAGGCTTGCAACATAAAACATCAACGCCTGCAACAAGCATGTTGCGTTCTACTCGTGAAACACATCTACGCATAAATCTAGCTCTGATACCACTGAAGGGATTCGCAGCATAGTAAATCAAAAAAATTCTACGGATGCAAACGGGAAAGCCAAGATCTAATCTAGGAGATGCAATCAATGAGAGGGATAGATGAGATCTTCATACCCTTGAAGAAATCGCACAGCGAAACGTTCAACAGAACGTGGTTGATGTAGTCGTACTAGCCTTCTCCTCCTCGCGATCTGATCCGATCCAACGCCGCAAGTGGCGGCGCCCAAGAGATGCACACGCACACCACGGCCTCCTCCTTCCTTGATCCAGCAAGTGGGGTGGAGAGATAGATTGGATCTATAGCACGACGGCGTTGTGCAAGGGTGGAGAGTTTCTGCGGTAGGGCTTCGCCTACACGCAGTCGGGAGAGAGAGAGAGATCTGGAGGGAAGCAGGTAGGCGGCTAGGGTTCAAGGAGGGGTGGTTGGAGGGTGCACCCCTTCCCTCTTTATATAGAGGGCTAGACGGCCCCCTTTCCCCTCCTCCAAGCCCTAGGGCCGGCGGCCACAAGAGTGGTGTGGGGGGCAAGTCTTCACCCCTTGTAGGGTTTCCCCTAGGTTTTTGCCGGCTGGGCCTATGGGGCCTTGTGCCCCTGGCCCAATGCGGCCAGGGCACTCCCTCGTAGGACCACGCCCTCCCGGACAAGTGGGGCCACGTTGGTCCCACCGAAGCTTCTAGAACCTTCCAGATAACCAACATTCAAATCCAAAAATTGCTTTCCTTTATATGAATCTTATTCTTCGACCATTCCGAACCTATCGTGATGTCCTGGATCTCATCCGAGACCAACAAAACTCATTATACATTCTATCCTAGCCGAGGCACGTTAAGTGTGTGACCACGGGTTCGAGAACATGCGGCGTGATCTTCTATCAATAATCAATGAGGTCTGAAACCCATATTGACTCACATATTCATCGATGATCATATCGATGAACCACGATGCCGAGATTCAATTAATCCCATATTTATATTCCCTTCACGCCGATATTTTACTTGCGAGATTCGATCATTGGTATCGGCATACCTAGTTCAATCTCGCTCACAACAAGTACTTTACTCGTTCGAATCCGATATCACTTTGTGATTAACTCCTTAACCACATGCTTGCAAGCGGTGTTGATATCGACACGAGTGGGCCCGAAGTATATCTCTCCGACTTGGGAGGGACAAATCCCATCTCGATACATATAACCCAACAAGTACTTTTCGATCACCTGAGAGACACCTTTATGATCACCCTCTCATAGGATGACGTTTGATGACCTCAAAGCTTTCTTCCGATACCAGGGAGTTACATTATCTCATGGTCTAAGGAATACAATATTTGTTATAAGAAAAAGCTTCGCAAAGATGAACACGATGACACGATCTAATTGCTCTGCTTGATTTGGGTCTGTCCATCACATCATTTTCCCAATGACATGATCTCATTATTAATCGATAACTCATGTCTATGGTTAGGAAACCTTAACCAGCATTAATCAATGAGCTAGTCCATAGAGGCGTACTAGGGACACGGTGTTGTTCATAAACCACACAAGCATCAAAGTTTCCGCTTAATACAATTCTAGCATGAAATATAAACTTTATCATGAACAATAATTAACACAATAACATCTTTATTATTGCCTCTAGGGCATAATTCCAACAGAATCATATGTAAGAGATGCCAAAAAAATATAGAAATTCTAGTACAAAATACAAAAGCATTATTTTAGTTCATCTCAGCGTATCATAAGCACATCAATAATAGAAGATCAGTACATTAAAAAGGGACAAGAATATTTTATAAGAAAGTGTATAAGTATGAAATGAAATAGTCAGTTGTTGATACAAATATGAGATTTTACCAAAACGACATGGTAAAATTCCTCTATGTGACTTCATTCTCTGGTGAGATCGATGGAAAATATCTCTATATCTTCTCTTCCTGAAACATGAAATCAATTTCGAACAATTGTTAAACCATAGTTATTCATCCGCTATGTCTATGTTTATCTATCTGTGACTATGTCTATTCCCATAGCCCCGTGTCTATTTCTAAAGAAAAAACTAACCAAGATCAAGTTGGCTAGGCAGCTAGCAATCAGCAGGAATTAACAAAAAATAGCAGCCGAGTAGGGAGGACCCTGTCGCTGATTCACCGTCGCCTTGTAGAGGCAGGGGAGCCGACCGCTAGGGTTGCTGACGGAGGCGTCCAAGAGAGTGAAGGGTTTCGCGGCATAGTAAATCAAAATTTTCTACGGATGCGAATAGAGGGAAAGACAAGATCTAATCTAGGAGATGCAATCAACGAGAGATATTGGATTAGATCTTCATACCCTTGAAGATTCGCAACCAACGCTCGTAACGTGGGTGATGTAGTCGCTCGCTTCTCCTCCTCGCGATCCGATCCGATCTAGCACCACAAGTGGCGGTCCCTCCGTGAGATGCACACATGCAGACCTCGGCGTCTCCTCCTTCCTCGGACCAGCAAGTATGGTGGAGAGATAGATTGGATCTACAAGGCAGTGTATATGGTGGAGAATTTCTGCAGGCTTCGCCACAAATAGTCGGGAGGGAGAGAGAAAGCTAGCAAGGCTGCTAGGGTTTGGAGGAGAGGTGTGGGGGTTGGTGCCCACCCTCTTTATATAGAGGCGCAGCTAGCCCCTCCCCCAAGCCCAAAGGATAAGGAGTGGGGGCATGGACCTCCCTCTTCTAGAAACCCTACCTCTAGTTTAAACGATTTAAACTCTCTAGGATCGACTGGGCCCTATGGGGCCTTGTGCCCTGGCCCAAAGCGCCAGGACACTCCCTCATAGGCCATGCCCTCCCGGAAGGTGGGACCACGTTGGTCCCTTCCGAAGGTTATAGAAGTTTCCGACAATACCGATTAACCCTAACAATTCAACTCCAAAACTGCACCGCCTTTATATGGATCTTATTCTCCGGACCACCGAACCTCTCATGATGTCCCGGATCCCATCCGAGACCAACAAAAATTCATAAACCAATTATCCAATCTATCCTAGCCGAGACACGTTATGTGTGACCTGCGGTTCGAGAATATGCGACATGATCTTCTATCAATAATCAGCGGGTCTGGGGCACCCATATTGACTCCCACACATTCATCGATGATCATATCGGATGAACCACGATGTCGATTCAAACAATCCCATATATATATTCCCTTCTGCTCACGATATTTTACTTGCGAGATTCGATCGTGCATCCATACCTAGTTCAATCTCGCTCACGGCAAAGTACTTTACTGCTCCGTAATCCGATATCACTTTGTGATTAACTCCAACCACATGCTTGCAAGCGGTGTTGATATCGACACGAGTGGGCCAAGTATATCTCTCCGACTTGGGAGGACAAATTCCATCTCGATACATACAACCCAATGATACTTTCCGATCACCGAGAGACACCTTTATGATCACCCTCTCATAGGATGACGTTTGATGACCTCAAAGCTTTCTTCCTGCAGTGGAGTTGTATTATCTCATGGTCTAAGGAATACAATATTTGACATAGGAAAAGCTACATAAAGATGAATACGATGATACGATCTAATTGCTTCGCTTAGTTTGGTCTACTCCATCATATCATTCTCCCAATGATATGATCTCATTATCAATTGACAACTCATGTCTATGGTTAGGAAACCTTAACCATCATTGATCAATGATCTAGTCCTTAGAGGCGCATTTGGGACACGTGTTGTTCACAAACCACACAAGTGTTAATGTTTCCGCTTAATACAATTCTAGCATGGAATATAAACTTTATCATGAACAAGAATTATAATAATAACATCTTTATTATTGCCTCTAGGGCATAATTCCAACAGCCTCCACTTGCACTAGAGTCAATAATCTAGTTTACATTTGGCAACAATCTCACACCCATGGCATCGAGGTGTGATCATGTTTTACACGTGGAAGAGGTTTAGTCAATGGATCGCGACATTCGATCTCGTATGTACTTTGCTAATCTTCGTATATCCATCCGCTATATAATCTCGGATTATATGAAACTTGCGGTTGATATGCTTGGTCTTTGGATGATATCTTGGTTCCTTAGCGAGTGCTATGGCACCGTGTTGTCACAATATCTCCAGGGTCCAATGCACTTGAAGCACGCCAAGATCGGATGAAGTTTCGATCCAAACTCCTTCACTTGACGCTGCAGCGCCATGTATTCCGCTTTCATCAGATCCCGCGATCACGCTTTGCTCGCAGCTTCTCCTCACCTCCTCCATTCAAAATATACACGTATCCCCCCGAGATTTAGAATCATCCTTGTCGGTGTCGAACTAGCATCGACGTAACCTTTTCGACAAGTTGTTCATCACCGCCATAGACTAAGAACATTTCTTTAGTCCTATTTAGGTACTTTAGGATGTTCTTCACGGCTGTCCAAAGGTTCCACTCTGGATCACTTTGATATCTCGTCAAACTAAGAGCATTGGACACATCCGTCTAGTACACAAGATGGCATACATGATGGAACCTATGGTAGGCATAAGGCACTTTGCTCATAGCTTCCTATCATTTCTAGTAGCTGGACCTTGAGCCTTGCTCAATATCTTACCCGACAACATAGGCATGAACCTTTCTTTGCTTTATCCATTCGAACCTTTTCGTAACTTTGTCTAGGTATGTACCGCTTAAAGCTATCGTGCGCCTTTGTACATCTCTATAGATTTTGATGCCCAATATATAAGCGCTTCACCTAGGTCTTTCATTGAAAACACTTGTTCAAATAACTCTTCACATCGTTAAGAATGTTGATGTCATTTAGATAATCAATATGTCATCCACATAGCATCGTAAACGCCACCGAGCTCCCACTCACTTTCTTGTAGATACAAGCTTCAGAGCAATTTGGAACAAATCCAAAACTCTTGATCACTTGATCAAAACGGTTCCAACTCCGAGATGCTTGCTTCAGTCCATAAATGGAACGGAAGTTTGCATACTTTACTAGCATCCTTAGGATCGATAAAACCTTCGGGTTGCATCATATACAACTCTTCATCAATGTTCCCATTGAAAGCGATCTTGACATCCATCTCGCCATATTTCATAATCATGAAACGCAGCAATTGCTAATAAAATCCGAATGGACTTAAACATCGCTACGGAGAGAAATTCTCATCATAGTCAACACCTTGAACTTGTAGAAAACCTTCGACAAGTGCTTTATAGACGGTAACATTACCATCCGCGTCTGCTTTCTTGAAGATCCATTTGCACTCAACGGCCTTTCGGTCGCGAGGAGGGTCCACCAAAGTCCATACTTGGTTTTCGCTCATGGATCCCAATTTGGATTTCATGGCTTCCAGCCATTTCTCAGAGTCTGGGCTCATCATCGCTTCCTCATAGTTCGTAGGTTCAGTGTATTCTACTAACAAGGCAAGACAGGTTGCCGTACCACTCGGGAGGCACGCGACCTTGTCGACTGCGATGTTCGATCAAGAGCATCGTCCAAGCTTCATGATCCTTGTCATTAGCTTCCTCTATCGTTGGTCAGTCGGACCTTTGGAACAATTTCGGTCTTCGCTACTCTCCAATTCAAGAGAAGGTTCAATAACCTCGTCTAGCTCTACTTTCCTCCCACTCACTTCTTTCGAGAGAAACTCCTTCAAGAAAGGAACCGTTCTTTGACAAACACTTTGCCTTGATTACGTGATAGAAGGTATACCCAATAGTTTCCTTAGGGTATCCTATGAAGACACATTTCTCCGCTTTGGGTTCGAGCTTGTCCGCATCAACTTCTTGACGTAAGCTTCAGATCCCCAAACTTTAAGAAACGACAACTTAGGTTTAGCACCAAACCCACAGTTCATACGTGTCGTCTCAACGGATTTAGATGGAGCCCTATTTAAAGTGAATGCGCGGTTTCTAATGCATAACCCCAAAACTATAACGGCAAATCGAAGAAGAGACATCATTGATTGGACCATATCTAATAGGGTTCGATTCGCGTTCGACACACCATTGTACTTGCGTGGTGTTCCGAATGGCGTGAGTTGTGAAACGATTCCACTTGCTTTAAGATGCGTGAGAAAATCATAACTCAAATATTCACCTCCACGATCGGATCGTAGAAACTTAATCTTGCTGTTACGATGGTTCTCCACTTCATTCTGAAATTCCTTGATCTTTTCAAATGTTTCAGATTTATGTTTCATTAAATAGATATACCCATATCTACTTAAGTCATCGGTAAAAGTGAGGAAATAGCGATATCCACCGTCGAAACACTCATCGGTCCGCATACATCGGTATGTATGATTTCCAACAAGTCCGTTGCTCGCTCCATCATACGGAGAACAGGGTTTTGATCATCTTGCCCATGAGGCATGGTTCGCATCAAATGATTCAAAATCAAGAGACTCCAAAAGTCCATCGAATGGAGTTTCTTCATGCGCTACACCAATATGACCTAGACGATTACACAAATAAGTAGTATTATCACTATCTACTTTGCATCTCTTAGCCTCAATGTTATGGATGTGTGTTTCATCCCTTTCGAGATTTAGAAGAAATAAACCATTTACAAGAGGTGCATGACCATAAAAGATGTTACTCATATAAATAGAACAACCATTATTCTCCGATTCAAATGAATACCGTCTTGCAATAAACACAATCCGAAATAATGTTCATGCTCAACGCAGTCACATAATAACATTTATTAAGGTTTAAAACTAATCCGAAGGTAAAACTAAGGAGAGCATGCCGACCATCACATCAACTCTTGATCCGTTACAACCAAGATCGTCACCTCATCCTCGCAAAGCCGTCTATTCAGTAGCTCTGTTTTGAGTTACAAATATTAGCAACCGAACCGTATCAAATACCAGCACTACAACGAGGGCTAGTAAGGAAAACATCAATAACATGTATATCAAATATACCTTTGATGGTGCCACCTTCTTGTCCGCTAAGTACTTGAGCGATTCTTCGAGGACCCTTGTCCTTGCAATAGAAGCACTCAGGTCGGCTTGGGACCGACACTGAGCTTCTTCTCAGCAGGGCATTGCGCTTGCCGCCCTTCTTGAAGGGCTTCTTGCCTTACCTTTCTTAAAGGTGGGCTTGTTGACCATCAACACATGATTATCGCCGTGATGTCCCATACAACTTGACTGCGAAGAGCTCGGTGATGGTGTCGGTGGAACCAATCTGATTATGAGTCACTACAAAACTTTTTAGTAGCCGGGAGGAGTGATTGCGAGAACCACTCAATCTTGAGCTCCTGGAATCGTGCATTCCAGTTGCTCAAGGCGTTGAGTGTAGCCCAACATCTTTATGGCGTGCTCACTAACGGAACTCCGTTCCTCCATCTTGCAGTTAAAGAACTTCTCGGAGATCTCATATCTCTCAGAACGGGCCTAAGTCTGAAACATGGTTTTCAGCTCCTCGAGAATCTCGAAGGGCCCGAGATACTCTTCAAAACGATTTTGAAGCTCCGGTTCCATAGCAAACAACATGGTGTTGTTAATCACACCATAATCATCTTTCTTGATCGATAGAGCTTCTCATCGGCGAATTTGCGTCGGGGGTCACCTAACGCTTTCCCAAGGACATAGTCCTTTTGTCCGCCAGACAGAATGATTCTTAGATTGCGGAACCAATTGGTGAAGTTAGACCCATTGTTTCTAAGCTTTTCCTTCTCAGCAAAAACGTTGAAGTTGAAGTTGGACTTGGCCATGTGATCTACAGTATTTGCAAGTTTAGACTATGTTCATGATAAATAGTTCAACTTAATCAAATTACTAGATGAACTCCCACTAAATTCAACATCCCTCAAGTTTTTTAGTGAACACGATCCAAATTCACCACACCTAATCCGATCATCACGAGAAGAGATGTGGTGATGGACAACGGCGTCGATCATATCATTCATATGACTCATGCTTAACCTTTCGGTTCTTGTGTTACGAGGCCATGTATATCGCATGCTAGGCTGCCAAGCTAGACCCAAGTATTTCAGCGTGTGCAGCAAAAAGCTTGCACCCGCTAGGCTGTGAGTTTACCCGTTGTATGTGTGTGGAGTCTATAGCACCCGATCATCACGTGATGCTTGGACACGACGAACTTTCGCAATGCATGCTTGGGGAGAACACAGTTTTTATCTTGATATTTAAGTGAGGAATCATCTTATAATGCTTACCGTCAGCGATCTAAGCATAATAAGATACATAAAAGGATAAACATCACATGCATATAACTTTATGTGACATGGTATAGCCAATCTTCGCCAATGATCTCCATCTTATGCGTTAGGCATGATCTCCATCACTCCACCATGATTGCCTCCACCACGAATAGCAACTACAACTATTGCTAACTACTTAGCGATAAGGTAAAGCTATTACATGGCGTATAAGAAGTTGACACACAGGTCATACACAAATTATAAAGACAACCATATGGCTCCTGCCGGTTGTGTACTCATCGACATGCAAGTCGTGAAACAATACAAAACATGATCATTGCATACATTATACACATCACATCTTGGGCCATACCATATCACAGAAAACACTCCCTGCAAAAACAAGTTAGACGCCTCTACTTTGTTGTTGCATGTTTTACGTGGCTTTATGGGAGTAGATGCTAAGAACGATTCTTACCTACAGAAATCCACAACGGTGATATTATGTTTGCCAAACTCCGGTGTTAATCCCATGACAACTATAGTGAGAGAAACTGACATCCACCAGCCGCATGTGTGGTACAAGCCACACGTCAAGTGCGGAGCCGGTCCTTGACGGCGTCGCGTAAGGTTGGCACTGACCGCTTCAATCTCACTATCCCGTCATAAGAAGAACACAAACAAGAGGCTTGCAGCAGAAAACATCAACGCCGCAACAACCATGTTGCGTTCTACTGTGAAACACATCTACGCATAGATCTAGCTCTCGATACCAATCAAGGGTTTCGGCATAGTAAATCAAAATTTTCTACGGATGCTAACAGGAGGAAAGCCAAGATCTAATCTAGGAGATGCAATCAATCGAGATTGGATTAGATCTTCATACCCTTGAAGATTCGCGACAAATGGAACGCTCGTTAAATCCGAACGTGGGTGATGTCGTGCTACGCTTCTCCTCCTCGCGATCCGATCCGATCTAGCACCACAAGTGGCGGTGCCTCCGTGAGATGCACACGCAGCACCTCGGCGTCTCCTCCTTCCTCGGACCAGCAAGTATGGTGGAGATATAGATTGGATCTACAACCACGGCCAGTGGTGTATATGGAGAATTTCCAGGCTTCGCCTACAAACAAATGGAGGGAGAGAGGAAAGCTAGCAAGGCGGCTAGGGTTTGGAGGAGAGGTGTGGGGGTTGGTGCACCCCACCCCTCTTATATAGAGGCGCAGCCCAGCCCCTCCCCAAGCCCAAAGGATATGGAGGACGATGGACTCTCCCTCTTCTAGAAACCCTATCTCTAGTTTAAACGATTTAAACTCTCTAGGATCGGCTGGGCCCTATGGGGCCTTGTGCCCCGACCAAAGCGGCCAAGACACTCCCTCATAGGCCCTTGAGGACCTCCTCGAAGGTGGGGCCACGTTAGTCCCTTCCGGAAGGTTCTAGAAGTTTCCCTACATAACATCTGGAATTAACTTGGAACAATTCCGAACTCCAAAACAAGACTGCCTTATATGAATCTTATTCTCCCACCTCCGAACCTCTCGTGATGTCCGGAACCCATCCGAGACTAACAAAAATTCATAAACCAATTATCCAATCTATCCTAGCGTCGAGACACGTTAAGTGTGTGACCCTGGGTTCGAGAATATGCGGACATGATCTTCTATCAATAATCAACAGCGAAGTCCGCACCCATATTGACTCCCCACACATTCATCGATGATCATATCGATGAACCACGATGTCGAGATTCAAACAATCCCATATATATATATATTCCCTTCTCGCGATATTTTACTTGCCCGAGATTCGATCGCCGGTACGCCATACCTAGTTCAATCTCGTTCACAACAAGTACTTTACTCGCCCATAATCCGATATCACTTTGTGATTAACTCCTTAACCACATGCTTGCAAGCGGTGTTGATATCGACACCGAGTGGGACCAAGTATATCTCTCCGACTTGGGAGGGACAAATTCCATCTCGATACATACAACCAATGAGATACTTTCCGATCACCGAGAGACACCTTTATGATCACCCTCTCATAGGATGACGTTTGATGACCTCAAAGCTTTCTTAGGTACCAAGGGAGTTGTATTATCTCATGGTCTAAGGAATACAATATTTGACATAGAAAAGCTACATAAAGATGAATAATGATACGATCTAATTGCTTCGCTTAGTTTGGGTCGTCCATCATATCATTCTCCCAATGATATGATCTCATTATCAATTGACAACTCATGTCTATGGTTAGGAAACCTTAACCATCATTGATCAATGAGCTAGTCCTTAGAGGCGCATCAGGACACTATGTTGTTCACAAACCACACAAGTATTAATGTTTCCGCAATACAATTCTAGCATGGAATATAAACTTTATCATGAACAAGAATTATAATAATAACATCTTTATTATTGCCTCTAG
>CP125973.1:8147132-8246109 GCA_030063025.1 Avena longiglumis
CTGGATGATGTCTTGTAGTGGTCTTTGAGAAGCGGCCGTGATCGGGTGCTCACTGGAAGTAATGCGGCGTGGCGCCCGGTGATTTGAGCTCTGAACCGCGTATACGGTTTTGATGCATGGGTACTTATGGCGCGACTTCGGTGAGGACCTCGCTGATGTAGTACACCGCCGCTGTCTGGCGCTCCTTTCCTTCCTCGGTGTTCGGCGACCATCACAATGACGGCGGCGCTCGGAAGCGCGGCGTAAACCAGCATGGGTTCTTTGTCGGTAGGCGGCGAGTAGCGGTGCGGCGAGTAGCACCTTTTTGAGATCGCGGAGCGCGTCGTCCGCCTCCTTGTCCCACTGGAAGGTGGGGTTCTTGCGCATCAGGCGGTATAGGGGCATCGCCTTTTCGCCCAGGCGGGGGATGAAGTGGCTGAGAGCCGCTACTCGCCCAGCCAATTTCTGGACGTCGCGCAGGCACTCGGGTTTGCCGAGCCGGGCGATCGTGTCGATCTTCGTGGAGTTCGCCTCGATCCCTCGTTTGGAGACGACGTACCCTAGTAGTTGTCCTGCAGGTACACCGAAGGTGCATTTGCCTGGGTTGAGCTTTATCTTGTATTTTTGCAGGTTGGCGAATATTTCCGCCAGGTCGGCGAGTAGGTCGCCCTGGCGAGCGGACTTCACGACCACGTCGTCGATGTAGACGTGGATGTTGCGGCCAATTTGGCTCGCGAGGCATTCTTGCATGCATCGCTGGTAGGTCGCCCCGGAGTTCTTGAGGCCGAAGGTCATGGCGGTGTAGCAGAAGGCTCCAAATGGCGTGATGAACGCCGTCTTCTCCTCGTCTTGGACAGACATTTTGATCTGGTTGTACCCAGAGTAGGCGTTGAGTAAACATAGCGACTCCAAGCCCGCGGTTGAATCGATTATCTGGTCGATCCGCGGGAGGACGAACTGCTCCTTTGGGCAGGCACTGTTCAGGTTTGTGTAGTCGATACACATCCTCCAGGTCCCGTTCTTCTTCTCGACCAGGACTGGGTTTGCCAGCCACTTGGAGTATTTGATTGGCCGGATGAAGCCTGCAGCGAGTAGACGCTGCACCTCCTCGGCGATTGCTCGGCGGCGCTCTTCATTGAAGGGCCGCATCGACTGTTTGACAGGTCGCACTTTCGGGTCGGCGTTTAGCTTGTGCTCAGCGAGCTCCCTAGGGACACCGGGCATGTCAGAGGGCTTCCATGCGAAGATGTCCCTGTTCTCACGGAGGAACTCGATGAGCGCCTTCTATCTTTGGGCTCATGCCCGTCCGATCGTCACCGTCGCTGGGTAAATGCAGGACCAGCTCGACGGTGCGGGTGTGCGTAGTGGCCTCAAAGGTTGAGGTGTTTGCGCCCTCCGAGTTGGGCTTCTTGAGTATAGTGGGGTTGTCATTGTTGACCCCGCTCGCGTACTTGGCGAGCTCATCGCCGTGGTTGGTCTCTGCCGCGATGACGGCATCGGCGAGCTCGGCTCCTTTGGCCTCGCACTCGGCGGCCATGTCGGGGTCGCCGTTGATGGTGATGACGCCGCACGGCCCGGGGAGTTTCATCACGTTGTACGCGTAGTGGGGCGCTGCCATGAACTTGGCGAACGCCTGGCGCCCCAGGACGCAGTGGTAGGGGCTGTCGAAGGGCACCAGCTCGAAGATGATCCGCTCGGTGCGGAAGTTTGCCGGTGTGCCGAAGGTGGTAGCGTGACCTTGCCGATCGGGTACGCTTCCGACCGGGGCGATGCCGTGGAACGTGGTGTGAGTCGTCTCGATCATCGACTGCGGGAGCCGCAGCCGCCTGAAGGTGTCGAGGTACAGGATGTTGATGGAGCTACCGCCGTCCATCAATGTCTTGGGGAGCCAGTAGTCGCCGAACTTAGGCTTGACCACCAGGGCGACTCGTCCTGGGTACTCGATGCGTGGCGAGTGGTCTTGGCGGCTCTAGGTGATGGGCTGCTCGACCGATTGAGGCTGAACGTCCACAGGCCACCGCGTTGACGGCGACGGTGCGGGCGATGACCTTCTTCTCGTGCTTCGTGTTGAAGCCTGTGAAGGTATGGAGCGAGCCGGACACTTTGCCGAATTTTCCGCCGTTTGGCGGGTCGTTGTCGGGGTCCTCCCATGCTCGCCGTGCCTTCTCGATTTCCCTGAGGGTGTGGCAGTCGGCGGTGGTGTGCGTGGCGGGCTTCCCTTCCCTGATATGAAACACACATGGTTGGTTAAGGAGAGCCGCGGGGTCGAACCTTGTCTTGGCCTTGTAGTTGCCGCTGTCGCGGCGTTGTCCTCCGTCGCGGCGGAAGCTTTTGGGCTCATGTTGCGCGTCCTCGGCGTTGGCGACGAAGTTGACTCGCCCGTCACTGCGGCGCTTGCCGGTGAGGCGAGTGTTGCTGTAGCGTAGGTCGGACCGTCGTCCGCTATCGTTGCCGCTCGTGCGGCGTTGACCTCGACTTCGTCGTCGGTTTCCTGGTTTGGATCTTCCTCCGCGTCGTTTGGCGATCTCGAGGAGGTCGGGATGTTGTCGAGTGTGCGAGTGTCGCTGAGCTTGGCGACCAGGGCTCGTAGCGGCATGAGGTCTTGAAGCAATGGATCACGGTGTCGGGTGGATGCCGACGCGTTATGCAGAGTTCTTGCCACCATTGGACCCAGCGGTCGACTCGCGGGTCCACGCGCATCGCTCCGTGTCCTCGATAGTGGTGGCGGGTGTGGAGCACTCAAGTGCACGAAAGCGTCGCATCTCCTCCGAGTCTATACTGTCCTGAGGGAGGGTGTTGATCCACTGCCTGCATGTCCCCTCCATCATCAGGGGGAGGTAACGGGCGGCTAGCAGGTCGGTGTGTCCTGCGATCCCCATTGCCATGAGGTATGTGTCGAGCCAGACAGCGGGGTCGTACGAGGGGTCGTACTTTTCTATCTCCTTCGGCGCCTTAAAGTTTGGCGGGTACTTCTCGCCTCGGATCATTGGTCCGAAGCACTTGGGGCCGAGTCGACTGAGCGACCCCATGGGCTCGCCGTCGCGGCGATTGGTTAGGGTGTGTCGCAGGTCGTCGGGCTGGCGTGCGCGCCAGCTTTGGTTGTTGATGATGTGGGTGCGGGCGTCGATGGGTTGACCATTGGCGGCGACGAGGTTGGTCGCTGGCCTGGGGTCGTTGGTGGAGAGTGCCGCGTTCGCGGGTCGGTGTTGGAGCTGCAGTGGCTCCGGTGGTGGGCAGTTGAGTGTGTTTGCCGCCATTGGGCGGCCGCTCGAGGCCGCCCTGCTTCCCGAGGAACGCGAGTATACTCGACCTTGCGAGTCGGCGCCCGCTCTTTGCTGCTCGACGGCCTTTGCGAAAGGGCCACGGCGTATTGGATCTGTAGGGCGCCGTCGCGGTGGCCGTGATCTTTGTCATTCTTGCTCGGCTGCCGAGGTTGTCCATCGGGTGGAGAAACGTGGGAGGCCGTTGCGTCTCGCTCCGTGAGGAGACTACTATCGCGGCTGGTCACAGGGGTGTGCGGTTGGGTGGGGGCGCCCATCGCCGTCGACCTGGCGAGGGGCGCTTCTTCCGTGGCGCGTTCTCGCGGACGCGCTCAGCCACGGGGGTCGTTTTAAATGCGTCGAAGTTCAGCGCGCCTCTGAGCGGTGGGGTTCAGCGCAACCTGGTCCGCTGTTGGTGGTAGCGCGATAGCTCTGGCCGTCACCGCTCGAGGCGGAATTTTTCGCTCGGCTTGTTCCTGCGCCGCCGCCTCCACCGATTTGCGGAGTTCCTCGACCTCCGTTGCCGTGGCGTTAGGAGGGATTGGGATGGAGAATGGATCCTCCGGCGGGTCGGTGCCGGTCGCCATGTAGGTCGCGGCGTGGCGGCCGGTTCCGTCGCGGAGGTCGGCGGAATTCTCCGACCGGTCGGTCGAAGATCCGAGGATGGACGGGTCTCGAAGTCTCCACGTTGGAGACCTGAGTTATGGAGCCCGGGTGAAGCCGCGGTGATGGACCCGGCGAGTGGCGTTGGGGTCGTAGCCAGAGTCGTCGTCGAGCCGCGTCTCCTGCGGCGAGTTCGACCCGCGTTTGTGGGTCGAGTTGTACTCGGGCGAGGCGATGGATCGTGCGGATCGCTCTCGGAGAACCGATCGCGTGGCGGCGACTCGCGGATCTGCGAGCGAATCCTCGAGACGATGGCGTCGGTGAGGCGACGAAGAGGCTGATCGTGCCGATCGGCGGGATCCTGTTGTCGCGTGATTGGTCGCGCCACGGACGTAGCTAGGCAAGATTTGGAGCATCTCGCCGATCGCTATCATGCGGCGGTGGCGGCCGTCGTTGATGGGCAGATTGGATCTCGCCCGCAGAACACCGGCCCGCGGGCCGGTGGGCGCCACTTTCGTGGAATGGTCACGGCAGATCTTTGCGGCAAAGTAGTAGAACGAGGGGCAAGGGCGGCCAGCCATCTGCGGTGCGAGATGAGGGCAAAGACACAGGGTTTTACCCAGGTTCGGCCCCCCGGAGGGTAAAGACCTACTCCTGCTAGATTGTATTATGGAGGTGGTACAATGGGCGAGCTTGGCGGCTAGGCGGCGAGTCGCTTGGGTGTATGATGGAACGTATCTCTACTCGCCCTATAGGGAGGTTTATATAGGCTCACCTCCCCTAGGGTTTACATATCTCAACCGATTCAGTTAAAGCTTCGGTACTCGTTTAACCTAATCCGACTGGGCATATCTACTACTTTGGGCCTTGACTTCAATCGCTTTGGTTCCTCGCTGGGCTTCAATCCAGTCGCCGTCTTGCAGGCCCACTCGCCAGTTCTTGGTCCAGTCGGAAACGTCCTGCTGGGTATACCCCGGTAGGCATATCCCCATCACATACCTAGTTCAACCTCGTTACCGATAAGTACTCTTTTCTCGTTCCCGTGATATGTGATCCCTTGTGATCCAGTCACATGCTTGCAAGCTAATTGGATGACATTCCACCGAGAGGGCCCAGAGTATATCTATCCGTCATATGGATGGACAAATCCCACTCTTGATCCATGTGTTTCAACCAATACTTTCGGAACACTCAATGCCACCTTTATAGCCACCCGATTCACGGTGTGGTGTTTGATGTCATCAAAGCATCCATCCGTAAAGGTGATATGCATGATCTCATGGTCGAAGGAATTAGGTTACTATGTATCGTAAAGCATATAGCAATTGAACTATTAAAATGACTTGATCTTTATGCTATGCTTATCTATGAGTATGTCCACCATATCATTCTCCTAACGATATGATCTTGTTGTTAATAACATCTCAATGTTCATGATAGGAAACCACAATCATTTATTAACCAACAAGCTGATGTATAGAGGCTTTACTAGGGACTTCAAATTAAGTTTACAAATCACACAAGTATCAATGTTTCCTTGTTAATACTATTATAGCATGAATGTAAACATTTATCATAAGCAAAGATATAATAATAACCATATTTATTATTGCCTCTAGGGCATATCTCCAGATCTCCCACTTGCACTAGAGTCATCTAATCTAGATTACATGGTAATATACCGAACACCCATGGCAGTTTTGCTGGTCATGTTTTGCCCTCGGGAGAGGTTTAGTCAACGGATCCGCCACATTCAGATACGTGTGTACTTTGCAAATCTTTATATCCCGTCTTGGATATGTTCTCGAATAGCGTGAAACGTAGCTTGATGTGCTTGACTTCTTGTGTGACCTTGGTTCTTGCGCATTGGCTATGGCGCCCATGTTATCACGGAGATAGACATTGGGTCCAGGCGCACTAGGAACCACCCAACTCAGAATGAACTCTTTCATCCATATCGCTTCTTGTGAAGCCTCCGGCAACCATGTATTCGATTAGTTGAAGATCTCGCCACAACGCTTTGCTTTGCACTCCTCCATAGCTTCGCACCATTCAAAAATATCGTATCCAGTTGTGATTTAGAATCATCCTGATCGGTGTTCCAACTAGCATCGGTGTAACCATTTACAACGAAGTTCATCACCTCCATAAGAAAGAACCATATCCTTAGTTCTTCTTAAGTACTTAAGGATGTTTTGACATTTGTCCAATGATCCTCCGCCTGGATCACTTTGATATCTGCTAGTTAAACTAACAGCATATGCAATGTCGGGTCTAGTACATAGCATGGCATACATTAGAGATCCTATGGCTGAGGCATAGGGAGTCTTACTCATCATTTCTCTATCTTCTGCAGATGTCGGACTTTGGGTTTTACTCAAGGTCGTATTGGGTAACATGGGCAAGAACCCTTTCTTGCTATCTTCCATTCCAAACCTCTTTAGAACTTTGTCCAAATATGTACTTTGTGACAATGATATTAGGCGTCTCGATCTATCTCTATAAATCTTTATGCCTAATATGTAAGCTGCTTCGCCAAGATCCTTCATTGAAAAACTATTATTCAAATATTCCTTGACACTATTAAGAAGGTCTACATCATTCCCAATCAACAATATGTCATCTACATATAGTATTAAGAATGCTACAGAGCTCCCACTCACTTTCTTGTAAATACAAGCTTCTCCATAAGTTTGTATAAAACCAAAACTTTGATCACCTTATCAAAGCGTTGATTCCAACTTGGGATGCTTGCTTCAATCCATAGATGGACCGTTGAAGTTTGCATACCTTGTTAGCATCTTTAGGGTCGACAAAACCTTTGGGTTGCATCATATACAACTCTTCATCAATGTCTCCATTGAGGAATGTTGTTTTGACATCCATCTGCCATATCTCATAATCATAATATGCAGCGATTGCTAACATAATCCTCACAGACTTTAAGCTCTTGGTGAGAAAGTCTCATCGTAGTCAACTCCTTGAATTTGAAACCCCTTTGCGACAAGTCGAGCTTTATGCGATAACATTACCATCGACATCTGTTTTCTTCTTGAAAATCCATTTGTTCTCGGACCTTTCCATCCGTAAGTCCACCAAAGTCCATACTTGGTTTTCGTACATGGATCCAATCTCGGATTTCATGGCTTCTTGCCATTTATTGGAATATGGGCTCATCATTGCATCCTCATATGTCTCAGGGTCATCGGTGTTGTCCACCAACATGACACTCATAACGGTATCATACCAATCTGGAGTGGTACGAGTTCTCGTTGACCTGCGAGGCTCTGTAGCAACTTCAACCGAAGTTTCATGATCATCATCGTTAGCCTCCTCTCTAACTGGTGCAGGAACCACAGGAACTTCTTCCGGTGCTGCACTACTCGCAATTTCGAGAGAAGGTTCGACAACCTCGTCGAGTTCTACTTTCCTTCCAGTCACTTCTTTCGAGAGAAATTCCTTCTCTAGAAAGGATCCATTTTTGGCAACGAAGATTTTGCCTTCGGATCTATGGTAGAAGATATACCCAATAGTTTCCTTCGGGTATCCAATGAAGACACATTTTTCCGCTTTGGGTTCAAGCTTGTCCGACTGTAACTTCTTTACATAGGCTTCGCATCCCCAAACTTTAAGGAACGACAATCTAGGTTTCTTCCCAAACCATAATTCATACGGTGTCGTTTCAACGGATTTAGATGGTGCCCTATTTAAAGTGAATGCGGCTGTTTCTAATGCATAACCCCAAAATGATAGCGGTAAATCTGTAAGTGACATCATAGAACGAACCATATCTAAGAGAGTTTGATTACGATGTTCGGACACACCATTACGCTGTGGTGTTCCTGGCGGTGTCAATTGTGAAAGTATTCCGCATTTCTTCAAATGCTCGCCAAACTCGTAACTTAGATATTCACCTCCACGATCGAGCGTAGAAATTTAATCTTCTTGTTACGTTGGTTCTCTACCTCACTTTGAAATTCCTTAAACTTCTCGAAAGTTTCGACTTATGTTTCATGAAATAGATATACCCATATCTACTCAAGTCATCCGTGAAGGTAAGAACATACTTGATAACCATAGCGATGCTACACTCATTGGACCACACATCGGTATGTATAATTTCCAATAAGTCATAGCTCGCTCCATCATACCGTAAAATGGAGTCTTACTCATTTTACCCATCGGACATGCTTCGCATCTTTCAAGTGATTCAAATCAAGTGATTCAAGAAGTCCATCGAATGGAGTTTCTTCATCGCTTCACTCAATGTGACCAAGGCAACGATTGCCACATATAGGTCAATTATCGCTCGATTTCAAACGTTTAGCCTCAATGTTATTAATATGTGTATTTCCACTATCGAGATTCAACAAGAATAGACCATCTATCAAAGGTGCATGTGCATAAAACATATTACTCATATAAATCGAACAACCATTATTCTCGGACTTAAACAAGTAGTCTACTTAATAAACAAGATCCCGATATAATGTTCATGCTTAACGGCACCAAATAACAATTATTTAAGTATAAAACTAATCCCGATGGTAGATGAAGAGGTAGCGTGCCGATGCGATCACATCAACCTTTGATCCGTTCCCAGCGCGCCGTCACCTCGTCCTTCGCTAGCTTCCGTTTATTCTGCAAAGACTGTTTCGAGTTACAAATATGAGCAACCGAACCGATATCAAATACCGAACACTACTACGAGTACTAGTGAGATATACATCAATAACATGTATATCGGATATACCTTTCTTCTTGATGTTGCGTTCTTCAAATCCATGAAGTACTTTGGGCAATTCCGCTTCTAGTGACCTTCTCCTTGCGTAAAGCACTTTCGATCGGGCTTAGGTCCAGCCTTGGTATTCTTCGTTGGTGTGGTAACTTTCTTACCACCCTTCTTGAAGTGTCCCTTCTGCTTAGACTTGCCTTTCTTGAATTTGGTGGTCTTATTGACCAACAACACTTGGTTCTCTTTCTTGATCTCCACTTCTGCAGATTTCAACATGGCAAAGAGTTCTGGCAACGTCTTGTTCATGTTTTGCATGTTGTAGTTCATCACAAAGTTCTTGTAACTTGGTGGTAGTGATTGGAGGACACGGTAAATCCCCAAAGCATTAGGAATCACTATACCCAAGATTTGAAGTTTGTTTGCGTGCCCAGACATCTTAAGCACATGCTCATTGACCAGTCGCCCTCTTCCATCTTGCGCTTAAAGAACTTTTCAAGCCTCATAGCTTTCAATTGCATGAGTCTCAAAAATCAATTTGAGATCCTCGACAATATCATATGGTCTCAATTCTCAAACCTTTTACAAGCTCGATTCTAAACCATACAATATAGCACCGAACTTTGGAGATCTTGAGTCTTCCGAGTGAGGTAAACATTCTTTACTTCATCGGTGCAGGTGGTCACCAATGATGCATCCACATAGGTCAAATTACCATTGTGAGGACAATCCTCAAATTGCGGAACCAATCCAAGTTGCTTCCATTGTTTTTCAACTTTTCTTTCTCTAGGAACGCATTAAAATTGATGGTAGGGGCTGCCATTGATCTACAACATATTTGCAATAGTTTAGACTAAGTTTATGACAAATTGAGTTCAAATTAATAATAAAATTAATCTAGGTGAAATCCCACTCAAAACAATATCCCTCACATTGTTTTAGTGATCACACGAACCAAATCCACCATATCAACACCGATCATCACGAGAGTTGATATAGTTTCAATGGCGAACAATCGACATGTTCATCATATCTACTATATGATTCATGCTTTACCTTTCGGTGATCCGTGTTCCGAGACCATGTTTGTACATGTTAGGCTCGTCATGATCAAACCTTAGTTTCCGCATGAGCAAATCTGGCTTGCTCACGTTGTATACACTTGCGGAATCTAACACACCCGATCCTGGTGGAATAACTCACCCTCGAATATTCCAAAGTGTTTAACGAGAGCGGATTCTCGTGGGTGATGTAGTCGTACTCTTCCTGATCTCAAGATCGCGTAGACGATCCTTCTGCGTTAAGTGCTCCTTGATCGGTCCTGCGTTTAAATTTCGACGAAGACCTTCCTCTCCCTTGTTCCAAGCAGGCGTGAGGTTGTAGTACTCTCCTCGCGATTACTGGCAAAGCAATGTGTACCCAGGAAGTAGAGGAGATCTCGCAGGCTTTAAGCGGGCGAGTATGGTGGAGTATGAGAGAGTCCTTCGACGATCTAGAGTTTAGACACGCCGAGGATGAAGCTTGGTCGGCGGCTAGGGTTGCTAGGCGGCGACGGCTTGACCTAAGTGGCGGTGGCGGCCGTGGCTTAGGGTTTTGGGCGGGGATCTTGTGTGTGTCTAGGAGGTGAGCCGCCCTCCTTATATAGGTGGAGGGCCGGCCGCCAAGGGAGGAGTCCCTCAACTCGGCTTGGAGGTGGGCCGGTGGTGGAGGAGGGACTCCTCCCCACCTCGGTTTCCTCCTCTTTCTCCACTTCCCAAAAATAGTCGTTTGACTTTCAAACTTGGCGTTTGACTTTTCAAACTAGGATTTGAATAAACCCTCTATTTTGTTCAGCGATACCAAGTACATGATGCAATCATACCAACTTGATATAACACATTCATGTACCCTTCCTCCGGTCTAGGACATTCCGGAACCTTCTAGAACATTCCCGATGAAAACACCGGAACCATTCTCCAACTCCGAAACGGGACTTTCCTTATATGAATCTTATTCTCCGGACCATTCCGGATCTCCTCGTGATATCCCGAATCCCATTCGAGACTCCGAACAACATTCGGACTCTTTCTCATCATTCCATAACTACTCAAACAACGTTGAATCCTTAAGTGTGTCTCCCTACGGTTCGTGAATTATGCGGACATGATCGAGACACTTCTCCGAACAATAACCAATAGAGGAATCTGGAAATTCATATGGCTCCCACATATTTCTACGATTACTTTGCGATCGAATGAACCACTTACATACGATACCAATTTCCCTTTGTCTCACGATAGTTTACTTATCCGAGGTTATGATCGTCGGTATCTCTGCATACCTAGTTCAACCTCGTTACTGATAAGTACTCTTTCTCGTTCGTGATATGTGATCCCTTGTGAGCCACCACATGCTTGCAAGCTAATTGGATGACATTCCACCGAGAGGGCCCAGAGTATATCTATCTGTCATATGGATGGACAAATCCCACTCTTGATCCATGTGTTTCAACCAATACTTTTCGAACACTCAATGCCACCTTTATAGCCACCCAGTTATGGTGTGGTGTTTGATGTCATCAAAGCATCAATCCGGTAAAGGTGATATGCATGATCTCATGGTCGAAGGAATTAGGTTACTATGTATCAGAAAGCATATAGCAACTGAACTATTAAAATGACTTGATCTTTATGCTATGCTTATCTATAGGAGTATGTCCACCATATCACTCTCCTAACGATATGATCTTGTTGTTAATACCATCTCAATGTTCATGATAGGGAAACCACAATCATTTATTAACCAACAAGCCAGTGATGTATAGAGGCTTTACTAGGGACTTCAAATTAAGTTTACAAATCACACAAGTATCAATGTTTCCTTGTTAATACAATTATAGCATGAATGTAAACATTTATCATAAACACAAAGATATAATAATAACCATATTTATTATTGCCTCTAGGGCATATCTCCAACACTTCTAACTATGTCACATAATATGACACCACGCGAAGGTTTCACGTTGTTTGGATTGTTTTTGAATTTATGATGCCCGTTTTAAACTATCGTTAAACTTTGTCGAAGGGCGGGCATGAAGATTCTTAGCTCGAAGCTGAGACTCGCTAAACTTGAAGTGGATCTATGATGAAACAACATATTTTGAACCTAAAAATGATTTTTGTAAAAAATCATGAGCATCCGATCATATACCTATAGTTCATATCTGACCCACTTCCTACCGATTCGGCAGGAATTTGTCTTTTTCACCAGGGATAGACGGAAATGTTTGAGATCTCCTGTTATGACATTATCCATGTAAGGTGGTCTAGTATTTTTGAAAAATGTGACGGTAGTATTTTGAATTGGCCATTTGGTGGGTGCTTCACAAAACCGTCTGTTTTTTGCACTCGGTAAGTGGAAAACGGCTTTTTGGTGCGACAAAAAGGAAAACTCCCTCCTGAAACATTGTTCGCCATCCCATGATGCACACTTATGCACAATATAGACACATTATCACAAGATATGCCTTCATTATAGCCATAACATTGGTCATTTGACCTGAAAGCCTAGAAACCTCGAACGAGATAGGTCATTTTGTGAAGGTTTTTTTGAGACATAATCAATATACCAAGTTTGATATTTTTCCTTCTAACTATGTCACATAATATGACACCACGCGAAGGTTTCACGTTGTTTGGATCGTTTTTGAATTTATGATGTCCATTTTAAACTATAATTAATAGTCTGCTGCCAAGGGGGATAGCTGCGTTGGACACACTTTATGCATGGCATAAGAGTACAAGCAAATATTTTTGTTAGTATGTTCACGGGCGCAACGTGATATATGCTATGCTGGCTATGCATAGAGATAAAATCATACTATCCGGTTCTAACACAAAAACAATCTGAATTCTTGACACCGAGTAGCATGAATTTTCTTGCACACATCAATAAAAAGTACACCGCTTTTTGCACCGTCCCCAAATAGGGGCCGACGCCTATCACGGATGCATGCATGCTTGGGCTTCTGACACAGTCCAACAGTCAATGCGTTCACTAATCGTTGATTACTATGTCACCGCTGGTAACAGATAGCGAGAGCGATAGTGTAGATCTCGGCACACATCGTACGGTGTTGGCTTGGGGGGCAGCTATCCCCCTTGGCAGCAAATCCACACTCTTTAAACTATATATAATATTTTATATTTCACTTAATTTTTTTTATAAATATGTAATATTTGAGTGTAGATAGATAGATCTTATTTTTCTACGAATTTTGATATATTATTTGTATTTTTCTTAATTAGAATGATTTAGTTATAATTTTTCAAAAAATAAGGAGATAAAAGTAAAAAAATCTGGAGGCCTACGCCGACGGCCTAGCCGTCGGCACAGACCAAACAAAAATTTTCAAAGAGCTGTGCCGACAGCCAGCCTGTCTGGCTAACGTTGTTTCCATCGCCGTGTCTAAACAGGGGCTACGTCGAGGGCTGTACCTATGCCAAGGGCCACGGGTCGGCAACCCTCTATACTACGCCGACAGCCACGCTACGCCGACGGCTACCCTCGGCACCGTCATCTACATTGATGGCCGTCCCTACGCCGACGGCCAGGCTGGTCAGTTGCCCAGGAAGGCAGCTACGCCAACGGCCCCGACATTTGGCCGGGTGCCTTAGTTATTTCCTGTAGTGTGTGCACCTTGGTTAATGGTATGTTCCGTTCCCACGCCAATTTGTTCATGCTTCTGACGCTCGAGCCATACTTGATCGATAATAAAATAAAATGGGCAGACCCCACAGCAGCGGAGTATTGCTCGTTGGATCCGTTTGAGGTAGATTGTGTCGTTAAAAATTATAGTTGGAGATTCGCTTACGAACGTGAGATTAGTACTACTATTTGGAAAGTGTAGCGTTAATTACGGCCGCACCGATGGTAGAAAGGGAAACCGATTTTGCAAATTCCGAGCCGATCGGGTTCTGTTTCCTAACCATATAACAGACTACTCTACTAGCACTAGCAACTTAAGTAAACTAATATAGTATATACTAAACATTTAGACTTCCTTATAACTTATTTTTGTTATGTTGCAATCTTAATGAGTGTATCTTCCCCATGACATGGTTAGGACAATTAATTAAGTATGATTTGTTACTAAAATTAATTTAAATATTCTTTTTATTGTAATGTATAGTCAAGAATAAACTTAGTCTGTATTTAAAAAGTATTTCGTAACAAAAACTATGTTCAGTTTTACATTTTATAGACATCGACTAAAAATATCAGAATTGTATGGCTCCTTTGCATATACATTAGCGTATAAATATATTTAATATTTTAATGCTACGTTCAAACAAATATCATAATAGTGACTTCGAGTATACCATCTTGTAAGAAAATTATAGTAACTACTAGAGTATAAATATGTGATACAAGTTAAATGGGGTTCAGTAATAACCCTAAACCCATGCATTAGATGGAGCCAATATTGAAACATCATCACTTACAATAATCACCAACTAGCATAAACATACTTGGATTCAACATCTTTCTCATGCACATGAGATTTAATATTTTAGGATCATTGCAATGCGTTTGGTCTAGTGTACACAGCTTATCGTGTCAGTTTGTCAAATGACAAGTGGTGCACAATAGCAAAAATGAAAATTTATTTATCACAGCTTTCTATACAACATGTAGGTCCGTCAGAGAGGCTAACAACATAGATGAACTCGCCACAACCAATCAAGTTGAATGTTTCACGTGATAGACGGTCCCTGGATCTGATTTGCTCCCACAAACGGACTAAGCATTTTTTTAAAAGATATTTGGTAGTTTCTTTACATAAAGGATAATATTTTTAAGGCATACTTTATTATGGAAAGATTATGGATGTAGAGGGCTGGTAGTATGGTGTCGTCACTTATTATGGATGTATGACTCGGGGCATAGATGGGCTCTGGAGGGGCACCTATCTTAAAAGGCTCGCATTCTCAAAACAAAGCTTAAAAGGCTGGCTATAATAATAAATGGGGACCCACGTCATTCTGATTATAGACTGGTGTTGGCGGACTGGAATGGACAGTCCGAGCAACCTTTCCAAAGCACAAATGAATCCACTTTTCGGTTTGAAGCTACCTGGATCCAAGAGGAGGGTTGTATGGAAGTTGTAGAGGTGGCATAGAATAGGGTGTTCAAGGGAGGGGGAGTATGGTGAGGGAAGGAGTTTTGGATGTTAGCAAAAGATTGTGCGAGTGGGTAAGAAAGTCTTGGGAAACGAATAAAAAAGCAAAGAAGGATCTGGAGAAGTGTAGGCGGGGGCAATAAATCAAGAGTTTGTGTCCAAGGAGCACTTGCTAAAATATAAGTTGTGTAAACAGGAAGACCAACACAGCATCTATTGGCAGCAATGGGTGCATGCTAATGGGGTAAAATTTGCTGACTGAAACTCCATCTATTTCCATGCTTTTGCTTAGGAGAGGAGGAGGAAGAATGTGATAAATAAGTTGAAGAGGGAGGGAGGAGGAGTAGTGGAGGGAGAGGAGATAGGGCATTTTATGACTAACCACTTCAAAGTTTGTTCATGTCATCTGCAGGTCATGTGAATAAGGAATTGTTACAACATATTCCCCATTGTGTTACTGATGAGATGAATGAGTTACTCTCCAGACCTTTCACGGGTGAGGAAGTGAAGTAAGGGTTGGATTCTATTGGAGATATTAAAGCCCTAAACCTAGATGGTATGTCGATGATCTTTTATAAAAAAAATGGCATATGGTTGGTTTGAAAATTCAGTCAGAGGTCCTGGGGGTTCTTAATGGAGGTGCTATGCCGACGAGATGGAATGAGATAAAGATTGTGTTAATACCCAAGGTGACCACGCTAGAACGCATCACGGAATTCCGTTATATTAGCCTTTGCAATGTCCTGTATAAGCTAATATCCAAGGTTCTTGCAAATCGGTTGAAAATTCTTTTACCTCATTTTATTTCCCCAACACAATCCGATTTTTTCCCTAGTCGGATGATCACACGAACAATGTACTACATGCATATGAAATTACCCACATGATGCACAAATGGAAGGGAGGAAGGGATGGTATGGTGGCAGTGAAGTTAGATATGGGCAAGGCTTATGATCGGGTCAAATGGATCTTTCTTATGAAGATCATGGAGAAGATGGGTTTTAAATCGACATGGGTGGTGATTATGCATTGTGGTTCCTCGGTGATTTATAGGGTAAAGGTGAACAGATAACTACAGGAGGGTTTTGCACCTTGCCGTGGACTGTGACTGGGAGACCCACTATCCCCCTATCTATTTATCTTGTGTGCAGAAGGTTTCTCAGCCTTACTTAGGAGAGCGGAGGAGGATGGGGAGATCCAAGGTATCAGACTCTTTTTAGGGGCACCAAAATTTAATCACATGTTTTTTGCTGAAGACTCATTGATTGTTATGAGAGCGGATTCAGCAAATGCACATAAATTATTGCAGGTCCTTGCGCTTTATGAAGGACAGTCGGGACAGATGATTAACAAAGAAAACTTTGCATCTATGTTCAGCAAAGGTGCCTCGAGGGTGGCTAAGCAAGAAGTGCTAGGGGTTTTGGGTATTGCATGTGAATCTTGGAATGAGAGGTACCTGGGCTTGCCGGTGCATTTGGGGGCGGCAAAAAGTAAGGAGTTCCAATATTTGAAGGAGATGATTTGGCTACGGATTCAAGGCTGGTTGGAGAGGCATCTGTCAAAAGCGGGAAAAGAAACGTTGATAAAGACGGTCGCTCAAGCAATACCAACCTAATGCCATGTCATGTTTTGATCTTACTAAATCTTTGTGTGAGGAAATTAGCGAAATGATATGTCGGTACTGGTGGAATAATCATGATGAGAAGAACAAATTCTACTGGGTTAGTTGGAACAATTTTTCTGTAAAGGCGAAGCACCGAAGTTTACCGGCCGGGAAGGCGAAGCACCGGAGTTTGTCTGTGATTTGGTTGCCATCGATATTGCTGTGCACCTTGGTTAATTGTATATTCCGTTCCCACGCCAATTTGTTCATGCTTGTGATGCTCGAGCCATACTTGATCAACAAGAAAAAAAGGGCAGACCCAACAACACAGCAACGGAGTATTGATCGTTGGATCCGTTAGAGGTAGATTGTGCCGTTAAAAATTGGGAACGCCTACGTCTCAGTCGGCTGACGTGGCTAGCTCAATCAAATGAAAACATGCATGTTTATAAACAAAAAACTGCAACCAAATGGCTCAAATCGAATCTTGAAACCAAAATCCAACGGTGAACAAGATGACTAAGAAATAACTATTTCTCAAGCGTCTGAGAAATAGCAAAACCGTTAAAAATTATATAGTTGGAGTACTTGGAAAGCGACGTGTTAATTCCGGCCGCACAGGTGGGTAGAAAGGAAACGGATTTTGCAAATTCCCAGCCGATTCGGGTACCGTTTCCTTAAGAGTCCGCGCGTGGCACGTATATGTACGTATCCGAGTGGACTTGCTTCTGCTGCCTTGTGCGGTTGTGTCGCGCCCACCACTCCAGCGCGCGCACGCCTGCCTCGAGCGACGCTCGCGCCATATAAGGACACACCCTTGCGCACTCCCGCCGCTCCCCACCCACAAGCAAATTACACCAGGCGATCGATCGACTCTTGGGGATTAGATCTCTCTCGCTCGCTTCCCCCTACCCACACACCGCCACAACCAAACCCTAGCTGCGTACGTGCTTCCTCTCGCGAGCTCAGCCCCGATCGATGGGCACCAATGAGTCTGCCGATCGCTCCTGCTCCAGCCGCCGCCCCCGCTCCGACCTCGGGGAGGAGGACGAGATCGAGGAGGGCGAGTTCGTCGCCGGCTCCGACACGGACGACGACAGCCGCTACGTCTTCCAGCAGCACCGTCCCGACGGCGGCCTCAATGATGATGAGGGCCGGCCACAGATTTATAAGCGGCAGCGCCTTGAAGCAGCAGGCATCGTCTTGGATGGAGGTGCCCTCCCGTCGCCCACGCCCTCCAGCGAGTGCGACTCGGACGGGACCATCAGCGACATCGACGCCGACGATGGCGCGACCGCCGCAGCCCTCGCCCTCGCGCGGGAGAGGTCGTTCCCCTGCCCAGTCTGCCGGAGGGAGTTCAGAAACAAGAAGGCGGTGTGCGGCCACATGCGCACCCATGCCCTCCAAGATCCGAACAGACGTCACAAGGGGAAGAAGGAGCGGCCACCGGTTGTGCCGGCGATCATCTCTGGTTGGGGCGTCACCGGCAAGCGGGGTTCCGTCGGCGGCAGGTCCGTTTCTCCCGAGAGCCAGGGAGAGGTCGATTCCATGGCCATTGTGGTTGCCCAGCCCGTGATCGACCCCATGCCCATTGCCTTCGCGAGAAGGAGCAGCAGCGCGGAGCCCAATACTGCTACCAATAACGACTCCATGGCCATCGTTGTCGCATCATCGGACAGTCCTACCAATCAGCATGCCGTCGTGAACACGTCCTGTTCGTCGCAATTCCACGAAGAAGGGCACAAGCCCGCCGCGCCTCAGGTCTCCGTGGTCAACCCTCATCCAGCCGTCGCCCAAGGTCAACTCGCACTAGCGCCGCCGCAAGTGTTCCAGTCCGCCGCGCATCAAGTTCAGCGCGCCGCGCCGCCGGCACGGGACGAGCAAGGCTGGTGGATCTGCAAAGAGGAAGGGTGCAACCAGCGGTACGCCACGCACCAGGGGCTCGGCGGCCACATGGCAGGCCACAAGAACAGACTGGTCAACGAAGCCGCCGCCGCAGGTCTCCACCTCGGCATCGGCGACGCGGCATCGGCCAGGCCGGAGAAGCTGCACAAGTGCAAGCATTGTACCAGCGTGTTCAACTCGGGAGTGAAGCTCGGCGGGCACATGAGGAAGCACTACCCGGGCAAGGTGATACCGAAGAAGCGCGGCGCAGGCGCTAGACCACAAGTGTTGGCGGGAGAGCTCGCTTCAGCACTCGGGCTGTCCATGACGATGCCGCCCGTCGCCATGGAAGTAGCGCCTGCTGTTACGTCGGTTGCCCAAGTGGCGCCGGTTGTGCCGCCGGGTGTCTTGAGGATTTTTGGCGTGAACATCGTGCCGGCGGGGCCACCTGCTGCTGCTTCTCCTGCCTCGGAAGAAGTTTCTTCAGCCATGCCACCTGCTGCTGCTGCCGCCGCCGCCACTGAAGAGCTTTCCTCAGCCGTGCCATCTGCTGCCGCCGCTGCTGCCGCCGCTGAAGAGGTTTCTTCAGCCGTCACACCTGATGCTGCTGCCGTGGAAGAACTGTCGTCCGCTGTGACAGAAACGCATCCGATCTCCGCGGCGTCTACAAACAACATCCAGGAGCAGTAGGTCAAGGCGTACTACAGAGAAACTAGATTTGCTAGGCAGCTAGGATACGGTAGATATTTGATACTTACTAGTTTTACGTAGTGCATTGCCGTTTTATCTCATTTGTATCAATCACAGTTCCATATAGGGGACAGCTCCAATTTTGCGCCCTTGGAATCAATACACATATCTCAATCGCTCTAAATTAAAGCGTTTATCAGCTGTATCTTCTGAGTTGACTATTGACTCCAGTTTTTACCCCTTGAAAGTTGAAAGCACCCAAATCAACTTGCTAATAGACTGATCGGGATAGTAATTTCTGATCGAATCAGGGAGTACAAGTGTGCAACGGTGCGAGAGATCTGCCACGGTCTGGTCTGGGTCCCACATGCCAGAAATCCCCGTAGCCAAGGCAAACCAACCAACCAGTTATTAGAGGATAAACACCGTTTACTTTAAGTAAATTACATTTTACACTCACTCTGAAATACATGTATCTAAACATATTTTAGATATAGGTTCACTCATTTTACCTTGAATTTACACATTAAAAAGCGTCATAGATACATATTAGAAAAATCCTAAAACATCAGTTTGGAACGGAGTACCACAATTGGGACGAAATCAGTCTTTTTTTTGGCAAAAAAATTGCAAATGCATATCTGTCTTGAAGCGAGTTGGCATGGATAGCGTTGTTGGCCATCATTAGAGAATTTGACATTGTTTCTCACATCGGGCCCATTAGTCGGGGATGAGTTGGCAGCACATGTGAATGATTTGGCTGAGTTGTACATGAGCAAATCAAAATTTATTCAGTAGATGAATCAAAATCAAATTTTCTCCGGTCAACGAGGTGTCTCCCAAGCCTCGGCTTAGTAAGATGAACACGATTCTTATCGCTAGACGCATAGTTGCGAAACTTGGTGTAGCTCCTTGTTTTTCGTCATGGTTCCAACTCCAACGAATTTATCAGTCGCCGAATCTGGCTTGCGGCATCGCCTATGACCTCCACCTTGCACTGCCCAGCACCTCAAGTATGATGCCTCTACCGGTATCCACACATACAAGCTGGAGCAGCAGCTAGGAGGTGCTAGCCTCTGGTCTGTTGTCCTTGGGACGAGGTGGTGGTGGTGACTTGTGCATGAAGCACCTAGTGTCGATCTCTCACTCTTTCCGCTACCACCCAACCCACCTATATATAGGGAGTAGGTGAAGAGACACCTAATGTCCCATCAGTCCACAACCCTAACCCTAGTTAAAGTGGGTCCAACCCATTGACACGTGTCCCTCTCAAGCTAAGTCTCCACTTTAGCCGACTCAAATAGAAATCCTCTTAGCTCCACTCTCCTATGTGTGTGATCCTGCAAGCTCAAGGCAATCTAGGCATGGTTTAGTGAGTTGTCGCTCAAAACCGATAAGATGGCAGTGGCTTCTAGCAAAGCATGTAGGTTCCTAGATACCTATGAGTCCTTCAATGTGACATTCGTCTGATCCCTTTGCCTCATGATACTGATGGTAAGCCGTAGGCGAGAAACCCGTCATGTCAGTGTCTACTTAACTCTCTTTTTCCCGTTACCATGACATGTGAATCCTTTCGCCTAAAGCTTAGCCGATTATCTATCCATTTAACTTAGTTGGATTAACTCGATCAACACTTCATTGAGTAGTGCATGGTCATTTCTTTCTGAATCATGTCAAAAGAGAGGGCCCGAAGAATATCTCTTCGAATTGGACGGGAAAATTTCATCTTTGTTGATCCAGGTCTTGTGACTTACTTCTTAGTCGGCCCATGTGTGGTCCGTCATGGCAGAAACAAATGAGAGTTGCACAGTGCCTACAAACAACATCCAACACAAGGTCGACTCTATAGATTTGCTAGGATACGATAGACAGATACGTGCAAATTTAGACAAATCTCCGATATAGATGGGTACTATACTAGTTTTATTACCAGGTAGTGCATTGCCATTTTATCTCATTTGTATCGGTCACAGTTCCATACTTCCATATGGGGACAGCTCCAATTTTGTGCCCTCGAAATCAATACATATGTTGAAATCGTTCTAAAATACTGCGTTTATCAGTTGTATGTTCCGTGGTGACTGTTGACTCCAGTCTATATATTTATACCCCCTTAAAAGTTGAAAGCATCATCTCAAATCAGCTGCAGACAGACTGATCGAGCAGGTATTTTCTGATCGAATCAGGTACAAGTGTGCAACGGTGCAAGAGAAGTCTGCCACGGTCGCTGACCTGGGGGGTCCCACATGGCAGAAACTCCCGTGACTAATCAACCAGCGAGAGGATAAACACGTCTCCTTCCTTTCGCTCCCACTGCTACGGACTTCAAACGTCGTCAAGTCCGGCGCAACGCGCGACCCGATCAGATCCGCTGTACCGCCGACGTCAGGAGTAAACTCGTGCGGCTCACGTCATAAGATGACACGTGCCCTCTCTGCCAGAGATCTCGTGGCTTCTGTGCCCGTCACTCCGGCATCTACCTGCCACACCCGATCCTCCCGCTAACCTCATCCGCCTGGCTGGGTACACCTGCTATTCGGTCCACGGGCCACTGAAATGTGGGCCGGCTATCTTCCGAGCTTTCCCTCCCTCCTAATAAACATCTGAAAGAAGCATCAGCAAGAAGCAGCACAGTAGACCAGCAGCTGCAGCTCAGGGGACGGGCCGTGTCTCCACGGCAAAGAGATCTCGAGCTAGCTCTCGTCCCTGCAGTAGGTACGTGCGCTTGCTTCTGAGCCGAGGAATTTCAGAATTACGCTGGAGGAGCTGCGAATTCCGCATGTTTTGATTTCTTAGCTGCGGGAGCCGAATCGGAGTCCATGGATGCAGAGCAAGAGCTAGCTAGATGAGATTTCCTTGCTCCCTGAAAGTACTGTCCTGTTGCACTCGTCTCCGCTTCTCTCAGCTCTGCCTGAATCTTAGTTTTTGCTTGCTTGGCTTGCTTCCGATGTCCAGTTAGCTAGAAGCTAGGTCTGCTCTTGGAGCTTCCCCCATTCTCTCTGCCTGGGCCTGACTGCCTCCAGTTTCCTGGGGTCTCCGCAGGCCTCTGGAACGCCTTGTTCGTGTGATTCTGATAGTGCTGCGCCACGCGTGTGAATCTGGGGCTGTGCCTTTTCTATAGCCACAATTTATTTTATGCTGTGTAGCAGTACTGTGTAAGCAGAAACCTGACAGTTGGAGTGGGAGGTAGAGCAGGCTAATTGCTGGATTCAGACAGAAAGGAGAGCAAACACACCTACGGTCTGTTAGCAAAAATCCGGTTATCTAAGAACTGAATCGACAACCCGTGCGCCTTCTCTAAGCATCCATGACGACCGCGCGCAACAACTAAGCAAGTCCACATGTTCTTCTTTCATGACAGGGAGCAAGCACAAAATGGACGCAGCAGGTAACTCGAAGAGAGGACGTCGTCCTAGCACTAGCAAGGTGGGTATCTGCACTTATGCACGCTTCTTTTAGTGCTCGGTGTGTTGCCAAGATTAGTGTCGTACTGATAGGTGTCTTCTTGTTCTTGGATTTCAATAGCCACAGAAGCTCAAGTTCAAACCAAAAGTGCCGTCACACAAGCTCAAGAAGTCAACTGCACAAAAGTATGCACACTTATCCGTGACTTGAGCTGCTAGTGAAACCTCTCAAGTTTGTTCACCGAGCATGTCGATACTAACATTAGCAAAGCATACTCTGCTCTTTCAGGCCACAGCTGGAAGGGACAAAACCAATTGATGCAGAGTTGATAAAGACACTGAGGGTAATTGATTATTCATGTGTTGTATATATATGTCTTGGGATTGCAGTCGGATAATATAAACTATAAAGTGGTTGTTTACTCAGGAGGAAAATGTTCCTTCCTGTCTAGCCGTCTAGTACTGACCGTCTGTTTATTCTTTACTTCTTTTCAGACAGGCCGAGGGGATGCAAAAACTTTGCGAGTTATAAAAGGTTGTCCTGAATTCCTTTAATGCCACATAAGTAATCAGATCTAATTACAAGGCGAATTATGAAGTGCAATAAGTCTTTGAATCAAAATAGCAGCACATAAGATCAGCATGTAATCAGTAATCTTTTCTTAAACATGACAAAGCCTACAATACTCTGTATCTGGTTTGCAGATGAGCAGTCAGCACAGAATTCTGAACCAACAGTCCCTTCTGCAGCCAGAGTTAGCTTACCACCGGTGCAGTCAGGAGGGCAGAAGCGAGCTCAGCGAGTGAGTACATCAAAAATCTCTCAGTGTTCAGCATCACTCTGTTAGAAAATATACAATCTTATATTCCTCTTTGGTCTGTACTTTCTTTGGCAGAAGAGGACACTTCAAATCCCTAGAGCCCTCCCTGTTGCTGCCAATCCCGGTAATCTGAGACTTCCTTGGCTCCAAACATTTGACGAAAATATTCCACTAGGAATTTTCATGGGAATGTTTTAATGCTTAACAGAGAGGTTCTACGGTTATGAGGATGACGAGGACGAGGACGAAGATGATAATGATGTTGAGTTACAGGAGCCTCTCCCAAGCTCAACTGAATGTGAATCTTCTGTCAATCCAGCAAAAGAGCTCAATCTGCTCGTAGGTTTCTCAGAGCCCTACACCATTTCTTTGATACTCTGCGGCTCTTGCGTAATGTCTTCACTATTTGGAACAAATAGGAGTCCGACGACAAAACAAGAATGTTCTTATTCCAGTTGCCGAAATCTCTTCCTTTGCTAAGAACATCATCCACTGTAGTCCAAAGGAATGGGAAGGCCATTGTCAGAGAGGTGAAAGAAGGATACAGCCTGAATGATTTGCCAGGGGGGTATATGGGCAAGATGCTGGTGTACAAGAGCGGCAAGGTCAAGATGAAGTTGGGAGATGCCTTGTTTGATGTTAGTGTCTGTTCTTCATTTGTTATCTTGATAACCTGCCAAGATATCCATATGTATGGTGCTTACTGCTTAGGTTCTTCCATTGCAGGTGAACCCAGGTACTGAATCTGGAATGACACAGCACGCCGTAGCCATGAACACTAAAGAGAAACATTGTTGCCAACTAGGGGACATAGAGAAACGGCATGTCGTCGTGACCCCCGATGTCGTCTCTCTGTTGAGTGACAATAGGGATTAGTTGTGATGTGTGACTTGATCAGGCTGTGCGCTTTAGCAATGTACTACTCCAGTCGCTTGGCAAGCATGATAGTGTGTATATGCCAAAAGTACGAGTTTTAACTGCATGACATAATGTGAATTTGTACATGTAGCTGTTCACCTGTAGTAGCACTTGGTACAGCAGTACTAGTATAGATGCTGCTTGCAGTTGATGAGTGGTCAGGGAGATGTAGTATATTTATCTCATTAGAGTAGGACGAACATTAATCTCTGTATCATCTGAATCTCATTTTACTATTGTACAATCTTGCACACATGAGTTTCTTTTGTGCTTGCGCCCGAAAGGTTTAACATGTCAAAAATCGTTACAAAATGTTAACCAGGAAACTTATATAGATAGCTGCTGTTCGTTTATCTTGAAAGCATAGTGCTGGCGATTTCTGTTTACAGAGGCGACAAACCACCTTTAATTTTTGCAATTAGTGGATTGCCCTCCAAGGTTCTTATTTACTGACTTGCAACTGCAACCAGTCACTGCCCTTGTTTTAGGATTTAGGATATTTGGATTCTAGGGGAGCATTCCATTCAACTAATAATGCTCCAATGGGAATGTTATTAACAGATAAAAACAGAAATAAGAAAGTTATCAACATTTGAAGAATGGAACTATCGGCCAGGTAAGTCATAGCTAGCCTCAACAAAATTTGCAATAGTCTTAACTCAAGTCGCCATAAAGATGATTCTAAAAGCACCGCGGAGGGCAATCCAATGCAAATAACACAAAATTGCAAGTCAACATACTAAATGGACAGTGTCTTTTTGTATTGTAATAGTGACACAAATTTGGAACCTATCTCCTCGACTTTTTATTCTGGGACTTGTTGGACTTCGGTGGTTCTGGAGCCTTTGCTGTGGTTGTGGATTGGCTTACTTTCGAAGAGGTAGCAGATGCATCATGCTTATCTTTACTCACAGAACCTTGGGCGCCTCTGACCTGAGCCCTCTTATCCTTTCTCTTTCGGACGGTAACTCGACCTATCCCTCTTGGGCAGCCATCTCTCAGGATCTGGGGGTGGCCTTGGGTTCGCTGGATCAAAGTTCTTTGGATATTTAGGCTTCCTCTTCCTCTTCTTAGCCTTTTGCTTCTTCACTTCCTGAGGAACATCCACCTTCATGGCTTGGTCTACATGCCTTTCACCTGATGTCTTCTCCAGGCTCTCTACATTAATTCACTTCGAGACCAGGCAATGGTTTCAGCTTCTTCTCATATTGCTCAGCTTTCTCAAGGTCTGTGTGCTGAAGTTGCCACTAACCCAGCCAACGCTTCCGTGCTCCCACAGCTCTTCAAAAGTTCCCCGTACAGTTGACAGGCCTCTTCGTCACGTCCATGATTGAGCTTAAATGAAGCAGCCTCCCGCATGAACACATCTAACTTTTTATCCTCTGTCATGGCATTCTTCCACCACTGAATAGCAAAATCAAGCATAGAAGCAGCACAATTAGAGTCACTTATACGCTCTTTTAGAGCTACTAGTGTAGCAATTGTGGCTAGCATGTGCTGGATGTCAGATATTTTAGACAGTGAGTCAGCAGCAATCTGAAAATGGTTGGCATTGGCAGCAATCTGGGCAAAGGCGAGGAGGACTCCTTTAGAATTATCAGGATGATTCTCAGCATAGCGGTTAAGAACTTCTTCAGCTTTCGGAACCTTCTTTTCTCTCACATGAACTGCAGCTTGAAGTAAAACAGGGAATGTACTGTCTCGAAAACATGCAGTCCACTGACCAACTCCTGTGCCTGAAATAGAAATATACAATGCAGATTCACTATATGTTAGTTTGAGTGAAGCAAAAAAAAAAGAGCAATAGAATATGGCTAAGCTAGGAAATAGTAGTGACTAAAGCATAAAACAGCCAATGAAATTATATTTGATGCCAAATGGCTTATGTTGCCCAACTGCCCAAGTATGGGTGAGTGAAAAGGATCATAGTTGTCACATTTTTCCTACAAAATGGACGGATTATTTTGTTAGCGGAATTTAATGACCCTTGCAAGGAAATCATGCAAATAAAAATTAGAACTTATGAAATATTAAGCACACTGAAATACTGTAGGGCGTATTGTTGCAAACACTTAGTGAGGTATCAAGCAAATCCTTTTTACTATTATTAGAATACGTATACATGTATGGTTAGAAATAGACTAGGACTCTACAACGTGTACTCCAAGTCTCCTTCTATCCCCGTATAACTCTACATAACACCACCACCACCACCACCACCACCCCCCCACACACACACACACCCACCCCACACACCCACAACCAAGGGTCAGATCAAACAACACAATATTTAGGAATTCTATAATTTCCACATGGTATCAGAGCGGTTAGCCTCATGGCGTCTATCCTAAGTTTCTCCACTTTCGCAGCGCGCGCTGCCTCCGGGGAGATCAATCTCCTCGGGGGCGTGGCACCCAATCAAAATCAAAGATTAGATCGGTTCTTTAGATTAGATTAGATCCAAATTTCGTTTTTCAAATTTCTTAGATTAGATCTAGTTTAGATACAAAATAAGTGCCTAAATCCTAAAATCCTCATCCGGCGAAAATTAGTGCAAAATCGAGACGACGCTCCATCGACTCTGGCTTCGCCGGCCTGCACCACTTACGTCGACCAGGAGTGCACCGGCCTCTCATGCCGTCTCGCGCGTACGTGTGAGTCCCAGCAGTCCACAATCCTGGCCGATCTCCGTCAGCTGCAACGCATGCGCACGCTCAGGTGAAAGAAAATCAAGTACCTGTATGGACGTCTTATTTGCTACTCCAGGAGATCAGCGGCAGCCCATCCACGAACGGTCATGCGTGGAACTACCACGATGCGTCCGCCGCCGGCTTGCAGATGGGAAACCGGGAGGGCTCGTGTATCTTCATCGACTTTGGGATACAAGCTCGGACGCCATGTCCATCACGCCGAGTAAATTGACTACATCAGCTGCACCGATCTACACTCCATCAAGCCGGACTACATCGATCCGAACATCTATGTCAAGCTGTATGATTATACCAAGATCTTCGTCGAGTTCTACATCGCCAATATAAGTCATCACCAAGGTCTACATCACGTGGTCCCGCCGCCGCCGCAGACTGATGCTCTGCTAGGGCGATCATACAATCGCCTCGCCCGCCAGGTCAAAAACCCGCCGCCGCCGCTGATCCTATGCGATCCACCGCCGCCGCCATAAAAACATTACAGCCGCCGCTTGCCTTGTGCCCCGGCCGCCGCCTCAAAAACCCCACAAGCAAAAACCGCCGCCCATAGATCTCGCCGCCACAGACTATGACCAAAAACCACGCAAGACATATTTGCCGCTGCACAAAAACCTAAAACCCTACGACACAAACCGCGCAAAAATTTTTAGGCCTACGACGCTATCGGCTACAATGACAACGACAACCTCGACCACGGCTACATCAAGACCGGCTACCTCGACATCAACATCAAGAACAGCGTCTACAGCAACTCAACAACTCCAATCAGCGTTAAGCGTCAAGGCTTGCCACGCCACTCCTCATGGAGGGAAGAGAGGCACTAGAAGGGGCAATCACGCCCCTAGGTGCCATCCATGATCATGTCCATGCGGTGATGATGACAAGGAGGTGAAGGCACGAGCGCAAGACTTCAAATCCGATATGGCGTCCGCTTCACTCCCATTCCGACTGAGTGGGGATGTTAGAGTACGTATACATGTATGGCTAGAGATAGACTAGAACTCTACAACTTGTACTTCAAATCTCCTCCTACCCTGTATAACTCTATATAAACCCCTTCCAAAGGGTCAGATCAAACAACACAATATTCAGGGATTCTATAATTTCCACAACTATCAATTTTTAGTCAGATGATTATTACTCAGAGTGACCACCTACCAACTGATGTGCTCATGCCAGTATGCCACTAGTAACTAAAATTTAACATAAGCTTACTAAAAAAGATACAAAAGTGTCACAAATACAACAAACAAAAGTTCAATAGCAGAATGATGCCATATGAGTAATAGATTAAAACAAAATGTGTTGATGTAAAATCAGGTAAGCGAAAGATGGATCAATAATGCAAGGCAAACCTGGTCAGTTTTATTTGCATGGAGGAGTAAAAGAACGCAAGCAGAATACAAGGCTTCTTTTTGCCTCCGAGATAGCTTGAATTCAAGGGTCTCAATAAGTTGCAACTGGTTTGGAGCTGTAGACTTCTCAACAAGCCAGTCAAGCTTCCTAAAGCCATCAGCAGCATCCTTTGTATTTTTTAATGAAACAAGGTTAGTTTGTTGCTACAACCAGTGATGAGGGATCTCCTGATTTCTTGTTTATCGTATTAGCATAGGTTTCGGTAGCTTCTTGAGTCTGTCCTTGTAACTAAAAATGAAGAATCAGAAGTTATTTGCTTGTAGCTAAAGACATATATAAAGAAGTCATCATCTGAACTGGAACAATCTCTTGCTCCTTGCCAAAACAGTCATCACTGTGTTTATCTCCATTTCATAGATGTTCATGTTCCTTAGCGTGAAAATCTGCCTTTGACAAAGTCTTGATGGAATACCCTTTGTTCTTTTGTGCTTCCCTTCTTCTTCCACCGCCATACATGCCACCTTTTCCACTTCTTCTTATACTTTATCTTCCTTTTCTTCTTTCAGTTCATCTTCCTCTTCTTCTTATGTACATGTTCTGATAAAAGTAGTATGCTAGGATGTGAGGGGATGGAGTAAACTTATAGTAGGAACTAGATAGTGATAGAAAATTTAGCAAATAGATAATGACTTCAAGCACATATTTGCAACAAGCAATTTCATCCCCACAAGAATGACTCATGTATTAATGTCGAACACAAAGAACTTGTTGCCCCTTACTATTATGCTTGAGCAACCCCGTAAAAACTAAAATAATTGCCTTGTTATTTCCGACTCCACCGTAGTAGTTTTCGGATACATGGGTGTTAAGGTTGTAATAAAGAACAATAATAAAAGTACTTTCTATTTTTGAATGAAGTAAAATTTGATTTGAAGCAACATCAAAAGTAAAATAAAAGTTTTTTTTACATTTGAAGCAGGACTCACCATGGTGTGCCTAGAAGCGGGCGCATCATGGGACTTACCGGTCCCCTCGATTATCTCCTAGACTCCGTCTTTGGCCGGTAGTCTTCATATTGCAAAATTGAGACACGATTCTTTCTCGAGTTAAGTGAGTTTCATGAGGTTCTGAAAAAAGACGAGAAAATATGGAACAGGAGGTTTCCTTACCAACATTACATGCAAAATAGTGGGATTTCGTGCGAAATCCCGTCAATCATAAAGACAACGCTAGAAACATTATAAATGTTGGAAATATCATGGGCAAAATATACTTTAAAAGCCGTAAATACATTTCCGACGCATGAGCATTCAATCAACTAGTGTAAAAGAAAAGACGGATTCATTCAAGTACATTTTTTAAAAAACAGGGGAAAAAGCATTGCCCCTATCTATTAATTAAGAAGAAGAATTGATCATTTAATTAATAGAAAACCGGGCGAAACCCATTACAACACATGTTGACTACTTTCTAAGCAAGCAACTTCTACGACTACAAACTCTCAATGCATAGTGTTGGAGATATACCCTAGAGGCAGTAATAAATATAGTTTTTATTATATCTTTGTGTTTATGATAAATGTTTACGTTCATGCTATAACAGTATTAACCAGGAAACATTAATACTTGTGTGATTTGTAAACTAAATTAGAGTCCCTAATAAAGCCTCTTCAAAATACTAGCTTGTTGGTTAATAGATGATTGTGGTTTCCCTATCATGAACATTGATATGTTATTAACAACAAGATCATATCATTAGGAGAATGGTATGATGGACATACTCCTATAGATAAGCGTAGCATAAAGATCAAGTCATTTTAATAGTTCAATTGCTATATGCTTTCTGATACATAGTAACCTAATTCCTTCGACCATGAGATCATGCTTATCACCATCACCGGAAGGATGCTTTGATGACATCAAACACCACACCGTAACTGGGTGGCTATAAAGGTGGCATTGAGTGTTTGGAAAGTATGGGTTGAGACACATGAATCAAGAGTGTGATTTGTCCATCCATATGATGAGATAGATATACTGGGCCCTCTTGGTGGAATGTCATCCAATTAGCTTGCAAGCATGTGGTAGCTCACAAGGGATCACATATCACGGAACAAGAAAAGAGTACTTATCGGAACGAGGTTGAACTAGGTATGTAGAGATCTGGACGATCAAAACCTCGGATAAGTAAACTATCGTGAGACAAAGGGAAATTGGTATCGTATGTAAGTGGTTCATTCGATCGCAAAGTAATCGTAGAAATATGTGGGAGCCATATGAATTTCCAGATTCCTCTATTGGTTATTGTTCGGAGAAGTGTCTCGATCATGTCCGCATAATTCACGAACCATAGGGAGACACACTTAAGGATTCGATGTTGTTGAGTAGTTATGGAATGATGAGTAAGAGACCGAATGTTGTTTGGAGTCTCGGATGGATCCGGGATATCACGAGGAGATCCGGAATGGTCCGGAGAATAAGATTCATATAAGGAAAGTCCTGTTTCGGAGTTGGAGAATGATTCCGGTGTTTTCATCGGGAATGTTCTAGAAGGTTCCGGAAGGTCCGGCACTCCGGAGGGGAAGGGTACATGAATGTGTCATAACAAGTTGGAATGATTGCATCATGTACTAGGTGTCATCGCTGAGCAAAATAAATCAAATTCTAGTTTGAAAAAGTCAAACGCCAATTTGAAAAGTCAAACGACAAGTTTGCTTGGTGGAGGGAGAGTAGGAAACCTACTTGGGAAGGAAGTCCTCCTCCCTCCACCGCCGTCCAAGGAGGCCGACTTGGGGAGAATCCTTCCCAGCGCGCCTCCACCTATAAAAGGAGGGGCAAGGGTGCCCCTCTAGACACACCTTGCCCCACCAAAACCCTAACCCTAGCCGCCGGCCCTCCTGCAGCCGCCGCCGCCCTAGGGTTTTCTACCAAGCCGCCGAGTTGGGGCTTACCCTTGACCTAGCCGCTGGCCTAGCCCTCTCTCCTTGTTGCCTCTAAACCCTAGATCGCCAAGGCCTCTCTCATAGTCCACCATACTCGCTCCGGCTTAAGGCGAAGCCCTGCGAGATCTTCCCTCTACTTCCGGTACCACGCCATCGTGCTGCCGGAATCGCGAGGAGAGTGCTACAACCTCCACTGCCTGATGGAACAAGGGAGAGGAAGGTCTTCATTGAGTATCGAACATGTGACCGATCATGGGCGCTAACGGGAAACCTTGGCCGGAAGGATCGTCTACACGATCTTGAGATCGGGAGTATGACTACATCACCCGAGAATCCGCTCGTTAACCGCTTTGGAATCTTGAGGTGAGTTCTTCTATCGACTCATTGCTACAATCTAGTAGATAGATCTTGGCTTGTTTGTTTGCATGCGGTAGAAATTTTTGTTTTCCATGCTCTGAACCCCTATAGTGGTATCAGAGCCATGTCTATATGTAGATCCGTTGCACGAGTAGAACACAATGGTCATTGTGGGCGGTGGTGCTTTTATTATCAATTGCTTCTTGTGTACTTTGCATCTTGCGGTATGATGGGATGAAGCGGCCCGGGCTAACCTTACATGACATCGTTCATGAGACTTGCTCCACGCTGAACATGCAACTTGTATTACATAAGTGGCTTTGCGGGTGTCTGTCTCTCCCATTATATTATAGATCCAATTTACAACGGGCACTTGATAGTTCTAGCATCAACATTGTGGTTCTTGTTCGTAAGTTAGAGCGACACTTATTGAAAGCCCCAAACCACGTAAAATATGCAAAGAAAATTAGAGGCGTCTAACTTTGTTTTGCAGGGGTGTGTTGTGATGTGATATGGCCATGATTGTGATTATATTTGATGTATGCAATGTTCCTTATTGTAAGTTGGCAACCGGCAAGAGCCATATGGTTGCCTTTAATTTCTGTTAAGACCCGCGTGTCTATTCAAGGTAGTTGTAATAGTTGAAGCTGGTGGACGACAACCATGGAGCGGCGTCATTGACCTTGATGCAATGCCGGTGATGATGGAGATCATGTTCGTGCTTGAAGATGGAGATCGGAAGCACAAAGAAGAAAGGCCATATCATATCACATATTTTGAATTGCATGTGATGTTAATCCTTTATGCATCTTGTATTGCTTAGTTACCGACGGTAGCATTATAAGATGATCCCTCAAGCACACAAATTTCAAGTTTTAAAGTGTTCATCCTTAGTTAGCACTGTTGCTAAAGCTTGTTATTTCAAAGCACCACGTGATGATCGGGTGTGTTAGATTTTGCAAGTGTATACAACGTGAGCAAGCCAGTTTTGCTCATGCGGAAGCTAATGTTTGATCTTGACGAGCCTAGCATGTACAGACATGGTCTCGGAACACGGATCACCGAAAGGTAAAGCATGAATCATATAGTAGATATGATGAACATGTCGATTGTTCGCCATTGAAGCTACATCAACTCTCGTGATTATCGGTTTTGATGTGGTGGATTTGGTTCGTGTGATCACTAAAACAATGTGAGGGATATTGTTTTGAGTGGGAGTTCACCTAGATTAATTTAACTATTAATTAGAACTCAATTTGTCATAAACTTAGTCTAAACTATTGTAAATATGTTCGAGGATCAATGGAGGCCCCTACCATCAATTTTAATGCGTTCCTAGAGAAAGAAAAGTTGAAAAACAACAGAAGCAACTTCGTGGATTGGTTCCGCAATTTGAGGATTGTCCTCAATGCTGGTAATTTGACCTATGTGCTGGATGCACCGATGGGTGACCCGCCTGCAGCTGATGCTACCGATGAGGTAAAGAATGTTTTCCTCGCTCGGAAGAATCAAGACTCCAGCTCAGTGTGCTATCTTGTATGGTTTGGAATCGGAGCTTCAGAAAAGGTTTGAGAACTCAGACCCACATGATATTGTCCGTGAACTCAAAATGATATTTCAGGCTCACGCGGCAGTTGAGAGTTATGAGGCTTCTGAAAAGTTCTTTAACTGCAAGATGGAAGAGGGCAGCTCCGTTAGTGAGCATGTGCTTAAGATGTCTGGGCACGCAAACAAACTCCAAAGTTTGGGTAATAGTGATTCCTAATTCTTTGGGGATTCACCGTGTCCTCCAATCACTACCACCAAGTTACAAGAACTTTGTGATGAACTACAATATGCAAAACATGGACAAGACGTTGCCAGAACTCTTCTCCATGTTGAAATCTGCAGAAGTGGAGATCAAGAAAGAGCACCAAGTGTTGTTGGTCAAAAAGACCACCAAATTCAAGAAAGGCAAGTCTAAGCAAAAGGGAAACTTCAAGAAGGGCGGTAAGAAAGTTGCCGCCAAATGAAGAAGACCAGGCTGGACCTAAGCACGATCTTGAGTGCTTTTACTGCAAGCAAGAGGGTCACTGGAAGCGGAATTGCCCAACGTACTTGGCGGATTTGAAGAACGGCAACATCAAGAAGAAAGGTATATCCGATATACATGTTATTGATGTGTATCTCACTAGTACTCATAGTAGTGCCTGGGTATTTGATACCGGTTCGGTTGCTCATATTTTTAACTCGAAACAGGTGCTGTAGAATAAACGGAAGCTAGCGAAGAACAAGGTGACGATGCGTGTTGGAAATGGATCAAAGGTTGATGTGGTCGCGGTCGGCATGCTACCTCTTCATCTACCATCGGGATTAGTTTTATACTTAAATAATTGTTATTTGGTGCCTGCGTTGAGCATGAACATTATATCGGGATCTTGTTTATTGCGAGACGGTTACTTGTTTAAATCTGAGAATAATGGTTGTTTGATTTATATGAGTAATATGTTTTATGCACATGCACCTTTGATAGATGGTCTATTCTTATTAAATCTCGATTGTAGTAATACACACATAAATAACATTGAGGCTAAACGTTTGAAATTGAGTGATAACTCGACCTATATGTGGCACTGTCGTCTTGGTCATATCGGAGTGAAGCGTATGAAGAAACTCCATTCCGATGGACTTCTTGAATCACTTGATTTCGAATCACTTGAAAGATGCGAAGCATGTCTGATGGGTAAAATGACCAAGACTCCATTTTCTGGTATGATGGAGCGAGCTACAGACTTATTGGAAATCATACATACCGATGTGTGTGGACAAATGAGTGTAGCATCGTGCGGTGGTTATCGTTATGTTCTTACCTTCACGGATGACTTGAGTAGATATGGGTATATCTATTTCATGAAACATAAGTCCGAAACTTTCGAGAAGTTTAAGGAATTTCAAAGTAAGGTAGAGAATCAACATAACAAGAAGATTAAATTTCTATGTTCTAATCGTGGAGGTGAATATCTAAGTTACGAGTTTGGCGAGCATTTGAAGAAATGCGGAATACTTTCACAATTGACACCGCCGGGAACACCACAGTGTAATGGTGTGTCCGAACGTCGTAAGCGAACTCTCTTAGATATGGTTCGTTCTATGATGTCACTTACAGATTTACCGCTATCGTTTTGGGGTTATGCATTAGAAACAGCCGCATTCACTTTAAATAGGGCACCATCTAAATCCATTGGAACGACACCATATGAACTATGGTTTGGGAAGAAACCTAAATTGTCGTTCCTTAAAGTTTGGGGTTGCGAAGCCTATGTAAATAAGTTATAGCCGGACAAGCTTGAACCCAAAGCGGAAAAATGCGTCTTCATAGGATATCCGAAGGAAACTATCGGGTATACCTTCTATCATAGATCTGAGGGCAAAATCTTCGTTGCCAAGAATGGATCCTTTCTAGAGAAAGAATTTCTCTCGAAAGAAGTGACTGGAAGGAAAGTAGAACTCGACGAGGTTGTTGAACCTTCTCTCGAACTTGCGAGTAGCGCAGCATCGGAAGAAGTTCCTGTGGCGCCTACACCAATAAGAGAGGAAGCTAATGATGATGATCATGAAACTTTGGTTGAAGTTGCTACAGAGCCTCGCAGGTCAACGAGAACTTGTACCACTCCTGATTGGTATGATTCCGTTATGAGTGTCATGTTGGTGGACAACACCGATGACCCTGAGACATATGAGGAAGCGATGATGAGCCCAGATTCCAATAAATGGTAAGAAGCCATGAAATCCGAGATTGGATCCATGTACGAAAACCAAGTATGGACTTTGGTGGACTTACCGGATGGCGGAAGGTCATCGAGAACAAATGGATTTTCAAGAAGAAAACAGATGTTGATGGTAATGTTACTGTCTATAAAGCTCGACTTGTCGCAAAAGGGTTTCAACAAATTCAAGGAGTTGACTACGATGAGACTTTCTCACCAGTAGCGAAGCTAAAGTCTGTGAGGATTATGTTAGCAATCGATGCATATTACGATTATGAAATATGGCAGATGGATGTCAAAACAGCGTTCCTCAATGGGGACATTGATGAAGAGTTGTATATGATGCAACCCAAAGGTTTTGTCGATCCTAAAGATGCTGACAAGGTATGCAAACTTCAAAGGTCCATATATGCATTGAGGCAAGCATACCGAAGTTGGAATCAACGTTTTGATAAGGTAATCAAAAGTTTTGGTTTTATACGAACTTATGGAGAAGCTTGTATTTACAAGAAAGTGAGTGGGAGCTCTGTAGCATTCTTAATACTATATGTAGATGACATATTGTTGATTGGGAATGATGTAGACCTTCTTAATAGTGTCAAGGAATATTTGAATAATAGTTTTTCAATGAAAGATCTTGGCGAAGCAGCTTACATATTAGGCATAAAGATTTATAGAGATATATCAAGACGCCTAATATCATTGTCACAAAGTACATATTTGGACAAAGTTCTAAAGAGGTTTGGAATGGAAGATAGCAAGAAAGGGTTCTTGCCCATGTTTCCCAATACGACCTTGAGTAAAACTCAAAGTCCAGCAACGGTAGAAGATAGAGAAAGGATGAGTAAGAATCCATATGCCTCAGCCATAGGATCTCTAATGTATGCCATGCTATGTACTAGACCCGACATTGCATATGCTTTTAGTTTAACTAGCAGATATCAAAGTGATCTAGGAGTGGATCATTGGACAGCGGTCAAAAACATCCTTAAGTACTTGAGAAGAACTAAGGATATGGTTCTTTCTTATGGAGGTGATGAACAGCTCGTTGTTAATGGTTACACTGATGCTATTTGGAACACCAATCCGGACGATTCTAAATCACAATTTGGATACATATTTATTTTGAATGGTGCAGCAGTTAGTTGGAGGAGTGCAAAGCAAAGCGTTGTGGCGAGATCTTCAACTGAATCGGAATACATAGCTGCTTCGGAGGCTTCACAAGAAGCGATATGGATGAAGGAGTTCATTACAGAGCTCGGTGTGGTTCCAAGTGCGCTGGACCCAATGTCTATCTACTGTGATAACATGAGCGCCATAGCCAATGCGCAATAACCAAGGTCACACAAGAAGCTTAAGCACATCAAGCTACGTTTTCACGCTATTTGAGAACATGTCCAAGATGGAGACATAAAGATTTGCAAAGTACACACAGATCTGAATATGGCGGATCCGTTGACTAAACCTCTCCCGAGGGCAAAACATGACCAACACCAAACTGCCATGGGTGTTCGGTATATTACCATGTAATCTAGATTAGTTGACTCTAGTGCAAGTGGGAGACTATTGGAGATATGCCCTAGAGGCAGTAATAAATATAGTTATTATTATATCTTTGTTTTTATGATAAATTTTTACATTCATGCTATAACAGTATTAATCAGGAAACATTAATACTTGTGTGATTTGTAAACTAAATTAGAGTCCCTAGTAAAGCCTCTTCAAAATACTAGCTTGTTGGTTAATAGATGATTGTAGTTTCCCTATCATGAACATTGAGATGTTATTAACAACAAGATCATATCATTAGGAGAATGGTATGATGGACATACTCCTATAGATAAGCGTAGCATAAAGATCAAGTCATTTTAATAGTTCAATTGCTATATGCTTTCTGATACATAGTAACCTAATTCCTTCGACCATGAGATCATGCTTATCACCATCACCGGAAGGATGCTTTGATGACATCAAACACCACACCATAACTGGGTGGCTTTAAAGGTGGTATTGAGTGTTTGGAAAGTATGGGTTGAGACACATGAATCAAGAATGTGATTTGTCCATCCATATGACGGATAGATATACTCTGGTCCCTCTCGGTGGAATGTCATCCAATTAGCTTGCAAGCATGTGACTGGCTCACAAGGGATCACATATTACGGGAACGAGAAAAGAGTAGTTATCGGTAACGAGGTTGAACTAGGTATGCAGAGATACCGACGATCAAAACCTCGGATAAGTAAACTATCGTGAGACAAAGGGAAATTGGTATCGTATGTAAGTGGTTCATTCGATCGCAAAGTAATCGTAGATATATGTGGGAGCCATATGAATTTCCAGATTCCTCTATTGGTTATTGTTCGGAGAAGTGTCTCGATCATGTCCGCATAATTCACGAACCGTAGGGAGACACATTTAAGGATTCGATGTTGTTGAGTAGTTATAGAATGATGAGTAAGAGACCGAATGTTGTTTGGAGTCTCGGATGGGATCCGGGATATCACGAGGAGATCCGGAGAATAGAATTCATATAAGGAAAGCCCTGTTTCGGAGTTGGAGAATGATTAGGTGTTTTCGCCTGAATGTTCTAGAAGGTTCCGGAAGGTCCGGCACTCCGGAGGGGAAGGGTACATGAATGTGTCATAACAAGTTGGAAGGACTGCATCATGTACTAGGTGTCATCGCTGAGCAAAATAAAGGGATAAATCAAATCCTAGTTTGAAAAAGTCAAACGCCAATTTGAAAAGTCAAACGGCAAGTTTGCTTGGTGGAGGAGAGTAGGAAACCTACTTGGGGAAGTCCTCCTCCTCCACCGGCCAAGGAGGCCGACTTGGGAGAATCCCTTCCTTGGCCGCCCCTCCACCTATAAAAGGAGGCAGGGTGCCCCTCTAGACACACCTTGCCCCACCAAAACCCTAACCCGCCGGCCCTCCTGCAACCGCCGCCGCCCTAGGGTTTTCTCCCAAGACGCCGAGTTGGGGCTTCCCCTTGCCCTAGCCGCCGGCCTAGCCCTCTCTCCTTGGTGCCTCTAAACACTAGATCACCAAGGCCTCTCTCATGGTCCACCATACTCGGTCCGGCAAGCGAAGCCTCGAGATCTCCTCTACTTGGGTACCACGCCGTGTCTTTTGGGAATCGCGAAGAGTGCTACAACCTCCGTTCTGGTGGAACAAGGGAGAGGAAGGTCTTCATCGAAAACCGAGCGTGTCACCGATCAAGGGAGCGCTAACGAGCAGCGCCGGAAGGATCGTCTACACGATCTTGATATTGGGAAGAGTACGACTACGTCACCCACGAGAATCCGCTCTCGTTAACCGCTTTGGAATCTTCGAGGGTGAGTTCTTCTATCGACTCGTTGCTACAATCTAGTAGATAGATCTTGGCTTGTTTGTTTGCATGCGGTAGAAAATTTTTGTTTTCCATGCTACGAACCCCTACACATAGACCATCACACCGTAAGGTACACCCCCTGGAGGCACAAGTACAAAGATCTCGAAACTGACAACACGTAAGAAAGAACCATCCATCAAACAGCCACGCAGTCCTTCTTTGTGACACCACTCTTCTTCTTTTTTCTCCTAAGACACTCCTTCACCTTCTGAATTTTGCCACTCGAAGTCTTCTCCTCCAAAATACAAGAAATCTCCTTGCTAGATTCAGGGCTAGCCGTCTCCAAACGGACTAGCAAGTCGCAAAGCTCTGTAGCAAAGAGTGCCTCTGAGTTTGGTGCCAAAGCACCTGCCTCATTAACCTTGTCGTCACATTGGCTTGGCTCCACCGATGATGGTGTAGAAGCCACTGCCGAGGTCCCCAGTGAGTCTACCTGCATAGGTACCATCGACATAGGAGGAGAGTGCTCCCCACAAAGCTTTCGAAGCTCGGGCATGATCTGCATCACCGGAGCCAAGATTCCATTGATGCCCTCGCACTCAGAGGAAACCGACACATGAGGTCGTGGTGACAAGAAGGGCATGGCATGAGGGGAGAAACAACCAAACATGCAGTCCTCCTCAATGGAAGACGACTCCTCAAGGGCCTCGCCAACAATGGCTTTATCTATCGTCTCAATGATCGCATCATCAGTAGCAACAGCCACAAATAACTTTGGCTTGGAGGACCCACGTGAAGCAAACAAGTCAACACACTCCAAAGAAGCAGTAACACGTGCCAACAACATTTTGTGGTTCTTAGAAGAGCTTTTTATTGTGGAACAAAGTCTTGTTCGCCTCTGGACGAATAAGACGGAAAAATTGGAGCTAGAATTTGCTATAGTATATTAGTATGTATTTCCTGGGGTTTTATTTTCTCTTTATTCGTGCAGGGTTTGGTTCGAGCCACTTTGAAGCGTGGCATCCTGCTATGGTCAAACAAACTTATATATGTTTACCGCCTTATCTTTGGCGAATGATTAACAGGTGCTCTGTTCGGAAGCTAGCTGCTCGTCGAGTCGCGGTAGTTTGGCAAGAGAAACATCATCAGACAAGAGGCTAGCTACCATGTCGAGCTGAGCATCCGACGTGCCAACGCACAATGCTTTCCCTAAATCGAACCGGCCGGAGCCCCCGGATTCCTAGACCGCCGGTCAATGTCGATCGTCTTCGGGACAGTGGAGAGACCAGACCAGAAAGAAATTATCTTCCAATTAGTATAGCACCTTTGAACGACAGCATCAGTCACAGCAAGTCCTCTAAACCATGTACACGACCAACCTGCTGATTTGAAAATAAAAGCATGTGAGATCTTTAAAAAAAACGAGCAAGCGAGCGAGCGAGCTAGGCGGCTGCTCGTGCAGTCGTGTTAGGTGGCCGGCCGGTCTATCATGCTGCTGCTGATGCTGATGCGCGCGTCAACCACGAGAACAACATGCGCTTTTCTTTCACAGGCACAAGAAGCGTCAACCGGGCAGATTACGACCACGGCTGATCGATGCTTGATTGGATGCTGGCATGGCAACGGAAACTTTCCCTTGAATTCTGGTGCGTAACCGGGCAGCTTCGTGCGTAACTCGGCGTTATCTGGATGTGTTCGCGGTAGACGCATCACTGTCATATATAGTGCCATGGCTCCGACCCAGACTAGTACTTGGTAAACGCTATCAGCCGATGGAGGTTTTGTATTCTGCAAGTTGCGCGGATCAGTCCAAAACCAAGTGTGTTGATCAAGGGAAAATGATGCAAACTGTACCTTAAAACCCCCCTGCCCAAAACGAACATGGTCATAGTCATAGAGGAGATAACCTCGCTATGTTAGCGTCACCTTCCATAACTGTTACCTGATGGAAACCAAACCATACGGTGGCTTCCCTACCTAGCTTGACCAGTTCATAGTCCTTATGATATGATTCAGAGATAAAGTTTGTGTTTGATGATGGAAGCGGTATTCCAGTCTAGTTCTCTCGGCAAAAGATCGATTAGGTAAGCTGTCACAGGTCAAGTTATCTCTGACGGAAGCGCGACAGGCCAGTTGACAAGGAACCCAACCATGTGAGGGCAGGCTTCCGGATGAAGTGATAGAATCATCCGCTATCGATATCTCCTTCCGCATAAAAAACAAGTCTTCTTGAGGATAATTAATGTGACAAGCATTGGGAGGCATGTGAGACCAAGCTGCAGTTTCAGATTATGCACATGTAATGAAGCCTTAGTTTCAATCTAGTCCCAATCCTGGCTGTCACTGCTAAACAGTCATGGTGTCGCCGTGTCAGCAGCAGAGACCTGCCGTGGCGAATCAAGCTTTGCCTTCAGCTCCAGCACGGCAGCACGTCCCCAGATAAGAACCCCAGATAAGGAGCAATATGCTCTCAAAAAAAAAAAGATAAGGAGCAATATTCGCCTGATTCTCTGCAGATCGAGATAGCCAATTGACCGATTACTAAACCTTATCGCGTGTCCCCCATCTTACGCTCACCCAACAGCATGGTCGTGCATTTTTTTTTATAACATGTTGATCAATTCGTGCGGTTCTCGCGTACGTGATTGTTGCTGCGTCAATGACTAAGTACAAATCTTGAACGGAACAATCATGTTATAGTTGATCTCGTTGCTAATTAACAAGTGTCCTCTGCTGCTGCTGCTGGCATGTTGCTGTACGTGCAACGAGGAGCTGGACGCGGTAGTTAACAAATCGATGCATGCCAGGTACCAGCTGCACTTACGTGCCTAAACACAAGGGGTTCTGAAAAGGGTCATACTAGGCGTCCCCCGGGGATTAAAACTTTCCATCCCCCGGGTCCTCCTCACGACACGTGTCCACTAAATAACGACAGCCACTTTTCTGAAACGCCCATTTTGCTACAAAATATCCCATTTTTGCTACATGTAGCAAAAAACGGTTTAACATAAAAATAGAAAAACAGACTAGAGTTCGCCGGAGAGTTCGCCGGAGACCTCGCCGGCGACGGTGTAGCAAAAAAAATATACTAATGTAGCAAAACCGATTTCACCGGAGACTCGCCGGAGAATCTCGCCGGAGACTTCACCGGAGACCTCGCCGGAGACTATGTAGCATAATATTTGCGCTAATATAGCAAGAAGTTTGCGCTATTGTAGCAAACTCAGAAAACAGATGTAGCAAACTCAGGAAACAGATGTAGCAAACTCAGAAAACAGATGTAGCAAACTCAGAAAACAGACGTAGCAAGCACTGCCGCCGCCGGTAGCAAGTAGCCACGGCGCATGTAGCAAGCGACGCCAACAGTGCCCTAGGGAAGCGCTCACTGGGCTCTTGGAGCAGCTCGCCACCTTCGTTAGCATCGTGTAGCAGCGCCGTCGTTGGCTATGGTAGCAGCGTCACGGCCTCTTGTAGCGCTGCCGACGCACGAAAGCGCGTAACAAACGCCGTCCGCCACGACGCCTTGCGTAACAAGCGACGCCGCCGCGTGTAGCAAGCGTGGTCGCCACATGTAGCAAGAAGCCATGCCGCACGTAGCAAGCACTGCCGCAGCACGTAGCAAGCAACGCTGGACCCGGAGGATGGCGTCGTCCGCGAGCGAGCGACGTGGAAGACCCGGGGGATACGATCCCCCGGGGGAGTCCTATCATTTTCCTTCTGAAAACGATTTTGATATATTTTAGTGTATGGATGGATTTGAAATCTGGACGGCAAAGGTTTTATAGGACAGGTAAAACGACCAAATAAACCTCATTGGGATTGTTGGTATTGGTCTCGAGATACAGGTCAAACTTGCCAAGCAAAATGGATTTCAACCGGTTAGCGCGCTAATCTGGAGAACGGGCCTACCTCAAATATACCGGTACGCAGCTCTAGAAAGACTAACTTATCTGTGCATCGTGCGTTGAGCTGACTTTTGGACTCTATCTCTCGTCTCGCCACACACATGAAAACTAACTTAACAAGCAAGAGACCAAAATAATTGTCCTGTCACCAACAAAAAAAGTCCCGTGTGGTAGTTTCCTCCATCCTCTTCCTTTAGCACATGGTAACGGAAGCGCTAGTCTTTTTTTCCAAGAAAGGAAGGCCATTGAACTGTTGCCTAAATCGGGAGAAACTAATCTTCACAAACAAGATGTGTCTCTGTTGATTTCATGAACAAACATTAGCTAGTACCAGCAAGTGGGACGAGAAGAAAAAAAGAAACCCTCGTCCCCCAAATCGTTCCCGCGAGGGACCGGGGGCTCCCCGCGCCACCACCTCCTCCCCCACCTCTCCTGCGCCCCCTTCCTTCGCCGCCATCGGTTAGCACCGGCGACAAAGCCGCCCGGCGTCGGTGGCGGCAGGGCATTCCCCTCCCCCTGCTCTCGGTGCCCGACGCGGGCGGGTCGCTGTAGGGTTTCGTAGCATGGAAAACAAAAAATTTCTATCGCATACAAACAAACAAGCCAAGATCTATCTACTAGATTGTAGCAACGAGTCGATGGAATAACTTACCCTCGAAGATTCCAAAGTGTTTAACGAGAGCGGATTCTCGTGGGTGATGTAGTCGTACTCTTCCGATCTCAAGATCGTGTAGACGATCCTTCCCAATGCGTCCTAAATCCCGCTCATGGGTCACGTTCGGTACTCGACGAAGACCTTCCTCCTTGTTCCAAAGAAAATGAGGTTGTAGCACTCTCCTCGCGATTCCGGCAGCACAACGGCGTGGTACCGGAAGTAGAGGGGAGATCTCGCAGGGCTTCGCCTTAAGCCGGAGCGAGGATGGTGGAGTATGAGAGAGCTCCTCGGCGATCTAGGGTTTAGACACCAAGGAGGGATGCTAGAGCGGCTAGGGTTCCGGGACCCCAAGTCGTCGGCTAGGGCAAACCCTAGGTGGTGGCGGCTATGGAGGCAGCCTTTCTAGGGTTTGAGGTGAGGACTTGTGTGTTTAGGCAGGAGCCCTCCTTATATAGGTGGAGGGCGGCCGCAAGGGGAGGAGAGAGTCCCTCCCAACTCGGCTTGGAGGTGGGCCATGGTTGGAGGAGGGAACTCCTCCCCAACTCGGTTTCCCACTCCTTCCTCTTTTCCTCTTTCCAATTTTAGCCGTTTGACTTTTCAAACTAGCTATTTGACTTTTCAAACTAGGATTCAATTTAATCCTTTATTTGGAACAACGAGGACACTTAGTACATGATGCAATAATTCCAATATGCAATGACACATTCATGTACCCTTCCTCCGGAGTCGACATTCCGAACCTTCTAGAACATTCCCAGATGAAAACACGGAATCATTCCCGAACTCAAAGCGGGACTTTCCTTATATGAATCTTATTCTCCGGACCATTCCGGATCCCATCCGAGACTCCGAACAACATTCGGTCTCTTTCTCATAATACCATAACTACTCAAACAACGTCGAATCCTTAAGTGTGTCTCCCTACGGTTCGTGAATTATGCGGACATGATCGAGACACTTCTCCGAACAATAACCAATAGAGGAATATGGAAATTCATATGGCTCCCACATATTTCTACGATTACTTTGCGATCGAATGAACCACTTACATACGATACCAATTTCCCTTTGTCACACGATAGTTTACTTATCCGAGGTTATGATCGCGGTATCTCTGCATACCTAGTTCAACCTCATACCGATAAGTACTCTTTCTCGTTCCGTGATATGTGATCCTGTGAGCCACCACATGCTTGCAAGCCAATTGGATGACATTCCACCGAGAGGGCCCAGAGTATATCTATCCGTCATATGGATGGACAAATCCCACTCTTGATCCATGTGTCTCAACCAATACTTTCCAACACTCAATGCCACCTTTATAGCCACCCGCCACGGTGTGGTGTTTGATGTCATCAAAGCATCCATCCTGTAAAGGTGATATGCATGATCTCATGGTCGAAGGAATTAGGTTACTATGTATCAGAAAGCATATAGCAATTGAACTATTGAAATGACTTGATCTTTATGCTACGCTTATCTATAGGAGTATGTCCACCATATCATTCTCCTAACGATATGATCTTGTTGTTGATAACATCTCAATGTTCATGATAGGGAAACCACAATCATTTATCAACCAACAAGCTAGTGATGTATAGAGGCTATACCAGGGACTTCAAATTAAGTTTACAAATCACATAAGTATCAATGTTTCCTTGTTAATACTATTATAGCATGAATGTAAACATTTATCATAAACACAAAGATATAATAATAACTACATTTATTATTGCCTCTAGGGCATATCTCCAACAGTCGCGACAAGCGGCGGCGGCGCATGGTGCGGCGTCCTGGCAGCGGGGCTTCGGTCGCGGCGGCGGTGACATGGCGCGCTGGCGCGAAAGTCTTCGCGCAGGTCGGGTGTGGCTCGCGCTGGCCTTGGCTTTCGTAGCGCTCTGACGGGCTCGGTCTACGGCGTTCCGGCGTGGGTCGGGGGGAGACACGACGGCGGGCGTCGCCCTTGGTGGTGCAGGCGGCGAGGTTGGCTCTGATAGGGTTGCTCACCCAGATCTGGGGCCGATATGGGACTGAGCGGGCCGGATCTGCAGCTCGACGCGTCGTATCTGGTTGGTCCTAGGTAGGGCTTGTGGTTTGGGTGGCTGCGCCTGCGTCACGTCTGCTACAGCAAGGCGGCGAGAGATTTACGGCCCCGCTTGGCCCGGCCTAGGGCGCTGAACCTGGGTGGCGGCGGTTGGCCTTCGTGCTGCAGCATGGGGGCGAAGGCTTTACGTGTAGGGGTTCGTAGCATGGAAAACAAAAAATTTCTACCGCATGAACACACAATCAAGATCTAATCTATGATCAAGCCAAGATCTATCTACTAGATTGTAGCAACGAGTCAATAGAATACTAACCCTCGAAGATCCAAAGTTAACGAGAGCGATTCTCGTGGGTGATGTAGTCGCTCTTGCCGATCTCAAGATCGCGTGACGATCCTTCCGACTGCATTTGGCGCTTCCATGATCGGTCACACGTTCGGACTCGATGAAGACCTTCCTCTCCTTGTTCCAAAGAAAATGGAGGTTGTAGCACCCTCCAAGAAGACGACCTGGTACGGAAGTAGAGGAAGATCTCGCAGGCTTCGCCTTGCCGAGGGAGTATGGTGGACTATGAGAGAGGCCTTGGCGATCTAGGGTTTAGAGGCACCAAGGAGGAAGCTTGGCCGTGACTAGGGATTGGGAGAGCCCCAACTCGCCGAGTTGGAGGGGAAACCCTAGGCGACGGCTGCACTTGGAGGTGGAGGCGCCAAAGCTAGGGTTTGAGGTGTGTTGGGTGTGTAGAAGAAGGGGCACCCCTGCCCCTTCTTTTATAGGTGGGAGGGAGGCGGCTAGGAGGAGGGAGTCCTCCTCCAACTCCTCCTCCTTGGCCGGCGGGTGGAGGGAGTGGGACTTCCTCCCCAAGTAGGTTTCCTATTCTCCCTCCACCAAGCAAACTTGCCGTTTGACTTTTTCAAATTGGCGTTTGACTTTCAAACTAGGATTTGATCTCTCCCTTTATTTTGCCCAGCCAAGTGACCTAGTACATGATGCAACCATTCCACATTGTCATGAAACATTCATGTACCCTTCCCCTCTGGAGTGCCGGACCTTCCGGACCTTCTAGAACATTCCCGATGAAAACACCGGAATCATTCCCCAACTCCGAAACAGGACTTTCCTTATATGAATCTTATTCTCCGGACCATTTCGGATCTCCTCGTGATATCCCGGATCCCATCCGAGACTCCGAACAATATTCGGTCTCTTACTCATCATTCCATAACTATATTAAATGACTTGATCTTTGTGGTACGCTTAACTATAGGATTATGTCCATCACATCATTCTCCTAATGATATGACCCTGTTGTTAATAACATCTCTATGTTCATGATCAGGAAACCATGATCATATATTAACCAACAAGCTAGTTTAACAAGAGGCTTTACTAGGGACTCTTTTATGTTTACAAATCACACAAGTATTAATGTTTCCGGTTAATACAATTATAGCATGGTATGTAAACATTTAGTATGAAGATATGATAATAACCACTTTATTATTGCCTCTTGGGCATATCTCCAACAGTCTCCCACTTGCACTAGAGTCAATAATCTAGTTTCAAACCTTTGTGTATTCAACACCTATGGCTTTCCGGTGTTGTATGTACATGATTGCTAGTGGTCAACTGATCTCCGGATCTGACACTTCCAGGTCCGTGTGTAATTGCATGTCTTTGCATCTCTACGCATCACTCATTCTTTAATGAGATGGCTCTGTACAAATTTTGTCCTTTGGTGTGACCTTTAGTTCTTTGGGGTTAAAACATGTTGATAATATTTTCGTACAATATATCTTCATAGTATTATTCCTGATGTGAACTACACCTAGTTTGATAACAAACTACTTGACACAAATGCCCTCTTTTGCTGCTATAATAGCAGTCATATACTTAGCCTTTTGTTATAGTATCTGTCACAATGTCTTAACTTTGGAACTCATCCAAATCCATTATGGAACTTACTTTCCATTATATTGTGCCACCCTTAGTTTAGATTGAGATAAACTTAATTTGTACTTTGTGACAAAACTAGTATCAATGTAGTACTTTTACAATGAACTAACCATCTATTTGTCACTTTCTACAAATAACATACTCTTAGTTCTTCCAAAAGATCATAAGAATATCATTACTATTGTCCAATGATCATCTTCTGAATCATTCTGGTATATGCTCATAACATTTAGAGTATAGGACATATCTGGATTTGTACATATCACAGTATGATTGATACAAATACTCTTTGTGATTTCATACATCAAGTATCAATCTATACTTGAATATTTGTTTCACTTACCCAGTGTCAATACACTTGAATATATCATCAATATCGAACTCATTCAATCCTTTCTGTGCGACAAGAACCTTTCTTGTAGTTTCTATATTAAACTCATTCAATACATCATCTATGTACTTTCGGCACAACCATATTAGCGTCTATTGATGCCAAATATTTGGGTTTTGCCTAAGTCTTTCATCGGGATGAAATTCTTAATATGTGTTAATGAAAGATACATCATTTCCAATCAACAATATGTCTTCCACATAATGTATTAGAAACATGTCTTAGCGCTCCCACTTAATTTCTTGCAAATGCAAGCATCTTTATCGTCTCCGGCGAATTTAAACTCCTTTAACAATTTCATCACAGTGAAGATTCCAACTCCACAATGCTTACTTCAACCATTGAAGTTTGCATATGCTTTCAGCATCCTTTGAATTAACAAAACCCTATGGACCGTGTTAATCACATGTCCTAGGTAACAATTCTATTAGAAGAACTTGTTTTGTTTATTCAACTACCACATAACAAAATTATATGTCGTGGTTTCTATATTAATCCGTCTAGACTAAATATCGCTTAATGAAAGATCAGATCTTGTCAAAGTCAATTCTTTGAATATTGTCGTGAACTCTTTCCCGATATGTCGATAATTTCATAGATGTGAAACATCCATGTCTATTTCTTTATAGATCTAAACACAATTGAAAGGTCTTACACCTTTCTCGAGGGTCTTTCAAGTTCGAAGCTTGATTTCTCGTGTATGAAACTATCACGGACTTTATGGCTTCAAGCCATTTTACGGAGTCAGGGCCCATCATCGCTTCTTTGCATGTAGTCTGTTCATTATTCTCAAATAATGATTCAACCCTCAAATCTTGGTATTTAATTGTTTACTCGACCTACTTGGTTCAATAGAAACTTTGACCTCCGTAACCACAACCTTTGAGGCACGTGAGCCATGAGCATTGTTGTCGCCTCCTAACACTTTTCTACCATAACTTTGAAAATATAGCTAAGGTTCTTTTAACCTTATCAAAGTTCTATTGTCCTCCCACTTATCTTTTCACGAAAAATTCCTTCTCAAAGAAACTTGACGTTCTAAGTGACAAACACTTTTGTCTCCGATGTTATGGAGGAATACTTAACAGTTATTCGAAATAACATACAAAGTCATGTTCATCCGACTTTGGTTGCAAACATCTTTCTTATGCATAGCATACCAATGTTTAAGAAAGGACAACTTGGGTTTTATCCCAAACCATAACTTTATATGGTGTCATTTCAACGGATTATGATGGAGCTCTTTTCAGTGGAAAAACGGTAGTCTCTAAAGCTTTTAATCTTTAAAATATAATGGCAGTTTTATGAATTACACCTTTGATCTTACCATGTCAAACAAGGTTTAATTACATATCTCGAACGCTCCATACTCTTATGGTGTTTCGGGACATGCAAACCCACGGAACGATTCCTTAAATCTTAGGTATTATGCTAAACTTGTAACTTAAATATCTTCCTTTATGATCTTATCATAAACTCTTTATATTCTTGTTACAATGATTTTGCACTTCATCTTAAAAATCTTTGAACTTTTTAAATGTTTCATACTTCATCCTTATTAAGTAAATATTCATATATTCACTCAAATTTTCGGAAAAAGCATATGAAGTTGAAATCCATCGCTCTTGACTACACATAATGGACTTTATACAACAATATGTACAAGTTCCAATAAGCTAGTCATTCGTTCCCTTTCAGCCTATGAACGAAGTTTTAATCATCTCTAGGAAAGTTTCACAAGCGTCATTTGATCAAAAATCAAAAGACTCCAAAATTCCATCCACATGGAGTTTCTTCATGTTTTCTTTCCAATATAATTTAAACGGCGATGTCACTTCCTAAGTGATCTTTCAATCAATTTGTCTTTCGACATTTTTAGCATTAGTTTTATGGATGTGATTTCTCCAACGAGATTTGTAAATCATCCATCTTTTATGGATTACGGCAATTATTTGAACAACCCTTTTGTTCTCATAATAACTGATAAAACAAATCTTGAAGGCAAGCTTTGAACTTTAACGAGCAACACAATAACCCTTTATTTGTTCTCGATGAACATCATCACATATTCTTTTGCTAGTTACTTAGGCCATTGTAGTTCATGAATTCTGTTGTTTCATATGATGATTCATACCAACAAATTCAGTATCCAATACTTAAGAACCACATTATTTAACAAGCAAAGAATATATCCATAACACGTATATCCTTTATATACCTAAACTGGACAATTCTAGTCTTTTTTTTCTGCCATATATTTATGAGATTCTCTTTCAGTATTTATTTATTTTTTGTTTGGAAGAATCTATCAACATCAATAGTGGAGCCATACACATGACACATAGTCCAAAGCGTGTATAGTTAAATACCAATGTCTTTGAACTTGCACTTTGAAGTAGATTACCATCATCAAATGTTTGGTGTTCTTTCAAATTCCTTTCTTTAGTGATCTCTTGGTGTAGTAAACATTTTACCTACATCATATATTCACCCTTATCATGGAATTATCCATGATCAAGCTACTTTTAGCTTATAACGGTGAATTGCGAGTATAATGTTGCTCTCCAAAACCTTTTGGAGAATTAAGACGACCAGTGTCTCCAACCTTTTGCAAATTCTCATCAAATATGAGAACATGACTTTTGCCATATTATACCGTCAGGGCCCAGAGTATATCTATCTGTCATATGGATGGACAAATCCCACTCTTGATCCATGTGTCTTAACCAATACTTTCCGAACACTCAATGCCACCTTTATAGCCACCCAGTTACGATGTGGTGTTTGATGTCATCAAAGCATCCTTCCGGTGATGGTGATTAACATGATCTCATGGTCAAAGGAATTAGGTTACTATGTATCAGAAAGCTTATAGCAAATAAACTATATTAAATGACTTGATCTTTATGCTACGCTTAACTATAGGAGTATGTCCATCACATCATTCTCCTAATGATATGACCCTGTTGTTAATAACATCTCTATGTTCATGATCAGGAAACCATGATCATATATTAACCAATAAGCTAGTTTAACAAGAGGCTTTACTAGGGACTCTTTTGTGTTTACAAATCACACAAGTATTAATGTTTCCGGTTAATACAATTATAGCATGGTATGTAAACATTTATCATAAGTATGAAGATATGATAATAACCACTTTATTATTGCCTCTTGGGCATATCTCCAACATAACGATCCCTCTTTGGGTCCGGTCGAGCCTCCGACCTGGTGTGCCCTTGCGGCCGCGTCCGGCCGGCACTCGCTTTTTAGCGGTGGAGGATGCCCTCCAGTTGGCTCTGTGGCTGCTGCCTTCGGCTCTCAATGGCCAGGTTTGCTCCTGCCACTGAGTTCGGTCGGCTATCGCCTATGGCGGTGGAGGTTGTTTCCTCCCACGGGGTTGTGGTACGGTCACTTCTTGCCTATGGTTCCTTGCTTTTGGTCCAGCCGGCCTCGCAATGCTTGCCTTGGGGAGACGGCAATGGTGTCCTCAAGACCGTGGTGGTGCATGTTGGTGGGCGGCAAGCTTGGTGGAGCTATTTGGTGTCGTGGGGTCGGGAGAAATCCTTGTCGGCGTGACCGGCCCCGTCGCGGTGACGCCTGCGGGTGCCACCTTCCTAGCACAGGGCGGCGGGTGTACCCTCCTCCACTCCCCGAGTGTACTGGGGAAAATCCTAGGACCTGTCCGGGCAGCAGCGTCCTTTTCGTCGTACCCCTTCTTGAAGGTGTTTCTTGGTACACGATGACTCGAATGCATATGAGTGTGGTGGTAGTCTTCGGTGGGCACAGCGGTTGCAAGACACTAGCGCTTCTGTCGATCCGACGTTGTCGGCATTTCTTTCTTTTTTCCTTTCTCTTGTTTTTCTTTTGGGCTTTTGCTATGCTGTCTGTCCTAACTATGGTCTCGTGGTTGTGCCGGTTTGTTTCTTAGACGTTGTGTTGTCTGCCCAACAGTGATCTCACCTATGTACTTTATTTATAAAATTGAACGAAAGCTTGTTTCGAGGAGTACCAGCAAGGCGCGCTTGACAGGAGCAACGACCTAACTATGGAAAAAGCAAACCAGCCATCCATCCAAAACCCAGCCAGACAACTGCAGTTACTAGACAGAACCGTCAACGTTCGTTGGTTTTTCAGGCACGACCCACCCACAAGCAACCAAAGCCCAATCGCAACACACCACACGCGAGAAAAATCATTCGTGCCTCCGGAGACCAATAAGAAACCATTGATGCATGCCAAGCACGGGGAGGGAAGCTGCGCGCTTATAATACCAATAAGAAGTGCCAAGCACGGCTGCACGGGCCGCGAAGCTGCACCTAAGACAAGGCTTCCCTCCCTGTCCCAAGCTCGGTTACTCCAAAGCTAAAGAGACCATTTCTCACAACCAACGACCGAGCTAACAATGGAGGGGCTCATCCCGTTCATCTACAGGGCCATCAAGGAGCGGAAGACAAGGAGCTACTCCCGGTGCAGCTCCACCAGCTCCGCGCGCGGGTTCGGCGCCGGCGTCCGCGGCGTGGACGACGACGGCGACGTGTGGGGGAAGCAGAAGCAGTGGAAGGGTGACGGCGCGGGGAGGGACGGGATGACGCACCGGCGGCACCGGTCGCTGGAGGAGCTGGCCGGCGAGGTGGGCGGGGAGGCGCCGGAGTGGCGTGCAAACAGCCGGATGCGCAGGGGCAAGAGCTCCAGGATCTTCTCCTGCATCGGCGGCATGTGACTCGCTGCCAAGACGTCCAGGCACATCGGTACGTGCAAGCGTACGCGCGCGTGGGATTGTCGCTGGTGATTATTAGCAGTAATTATGAAGGCGAGATGTAGGGTAAAGTAGAAGAGTTGATGTTGCTGTGTGTACTCCAACCTCAAGTGTATATACATGGGTTTTATGAATGAAGATGTAAATGATGGTTCTTGTGTTTCATTCTGTCCAGAGGAAGCTCACTACTGAAAAACAGTTCGCCACCGTTGTCCCCCTCGTTTGCCGTGTGCCAACACGTTCGGAACACGGCAAAGATGATCTCTACCGTGTGGGCATCCAGAAGCACACAACAAAGAAAAAGTATATGGCAGATTCCTGTAAAAACACACGGCAAATATTTGAACACGGCACTGGACAAACGGGGCACACGGCAAAGAAAAACACGGCAAAAGCCCTAAGTACACACGGCAAAGGTCAGTTCACGGCAACGACGTGGGACCCGTGGCCCATAGGTGCACCCGTCGGGAGGAGCGGACGGCGGAATCATTGTTGTGTGCCCTCGTCGTTAGGTACACAACAAAGATCAGCCTTTGTCGTGTGTATTCGCCTGTATACACGACAAATGACTGTTTTTTTTAGTTAGCAAAGCTTTTATTAAATATATGTTAGGAGATGTTATTTCATAGGACCATGAACACACACATATAAATAGGTTGTTATGGTCTCACTATCCTACCCGGTTTCACTGGAACAGGGAGTTTCCCCCTTATACAAGTCTAGAACCCTCGCTTTTAGGTTATAACGCATGCATGCAAGGGGGGACACATGCACCCAGGGACTAGGTTTTGTATATTTCAACATAACACCAAACCTTCATGCATGTGCTAGGGACACATGCAAGTCCTTGAGGTATTCCGATGCCTCGGAGCGCGGTTTGCTGCGAAATCCTGATCTGTGAGGCTCGGATCGTCTACCCCTTAGACGTTCTTCTGATAGGGGTAGTCCGACATAGCTCTCTCTTGTTTTGTGTTTGTTTAGATCATAGGATGATGTAAAACCATGTTGGGTCACAAGGTGCAACACTATCCTATCTGGTTTCACCGGAACATATCGTTTCCCCCTTATACAAGGAGGTGCACGGTGAAGATTCCAATGCTGAGACCGCCCCCTTCAACCCCGAGGTTGCCATGCTGGCGGGAGAAGGCCAGAGGAATGGTCGCCTATGGATTGCTGACGGGTCAGTCGACCCTTGGACCGTTCCATTAATGAGCCAGGTCCGGCGTGGTAGGATGAGCGAGCAGCCTGCTGTAGAGACCCGCCCATGGCCTCCGGTTGTAGATCTTAACCAGTTATGAGTATGTTCTTCATCGGTCATCTATGTTTTACTACATGTTTTGCATTGCAATGTTCATAACATCACGCGACATGATGTAGGAGGAGTTGGCCGCTGATAAGGCACGCAGAGAGGCGGCCGAGCAGCGGCAGTAGCAGCTAGAGCAGCAGATGGTCCATCAGCAGGGGATGCTGGAGCAACAAGGGCAAATGATGCAGTGGATGACAGAGCAAATGCTCATGCATTCTAAACCAGGGACTCTTCCTACTCCTCCTTTCACCTTCCTGTGGGTAAGTGATCAAGTGCCTTATTGTCCAATGCTCGTAATTTTCAATCTTGTCTTATTATCTAATGATCCCAATTTCTCACGTTGTAGATGGGCAATGTGATGCCTCCTAGTGGGTCCACGGGTGGATCGAACAACCAGGCGTCGTCGTCTTTCACCATCAACGATCTGTCGGTCGTCCGAAGGCTGGATCAGAGGCCTCCAGGTTAGTTCTCCTACACTTGACCTTGTTCATCACTCGATGTCGGTACTCGGTACACTTGGAAATCGCATGTGAGGTCTCATGATTGTGCTCCTGACCTTGTAGGAGGGCTTTGAGGTTGTGTCCATCATGTGTGCATCACGTAGTTCTCTTATACTTGTCAAATTTAGGAATGCCATCACACTTGTAGAAATTTTAGCCATGTTATGATACTTGTAGAAAATTTAGCCTTGCCATGACACTTGTAGATAATTTAGCCATACCATGACACTTGTAGAAAATTTAGACTTGCCATGAACTTGTAGAAAATTTAGCCATGTCATGACACTTTTAGAAAATTTAGTTTTTCCATGACACTTATAGAAAATTTAGCGATTCCATGACACTTGTAGATAATTCTATGTCATTGTCAAAATCTACTTGTCATTTTCATCAAATTGCCATGATACTTGTCAAAATCACATGTAATTGCCATTTTCATCAACTTGCCATGAGACTTGTAGATATTCATGATTTCACTTGTCATATTGATTTACTTTGCCATGAGACTTGTCAAAATCCCATGTAATTGCCATTGCCATCAACTTTCCTAAAAACTTGTACATATTCATGATTTTACTTGTCATATTGACGTAGTTGTTTTGAACTTGTAGGATCTCACGATGGATTCAGATCATGAGCTTGTGGAGCACTCGGTGGTGATGGTCTTGTGGGTGGGAAGAATAAACTTGTAATATTTGTGTAGTTTATGGCTTGTGCACTTGTTGGTTATGCACTTGGTGATTGAATTGTTATACTTGTGAAGTTTGTTGCTTGTGTGGTGATGATATAATATTTGGTAGTGTTTGTGATGATATTATGATCATATTATTATTGTTTATTATGAATTTTGGTGTTGGTGATCATCTTTATGATCATATACATGTATTGTTTGTTGGTGATGACATGTATGATCATATATATATATATATATATATATATGAGACCCACGTCTGACCATTAAATGTACGCACATTGGATGGTTAATAGGTTAGCATGTTTATTAGTCAGAAAAAACATCATTAATAAGAGTATCAGATCTAACCGTAGAATCATCATCCGACGATAACCAATGAGTTGGGTATAGCCCCCCGGAGATAAAAAAAGTCCACTCTAATTTTGAATTATAGGAAATAAGAGGAATCAGATTTTTTTTTGAAAAAAACTGGGCACATGTCACTTTGTCGTGTGTATACACACGACAAAGGATACACGTGGCACACGGCCGTGCATTGCTGCAATGGGGCACATGGCCTCGTTTAGCAATGGCACACGGCAAAGGGGATACGTTGTCGTGTGGCACCTACCGTGGGCACATGGCAAAGGGGGCTACGTTGCCTTGTGTTCCCTCCCTGAGGGCACACGACAACTATTGGACATGTGGCAAAGCAACTGGACACGACAAAGAACAAAAAATACACGGTAAAGTTAGGACACGACAAAGACCCGCCGGCTCCGTTAAATGGAAGGAAGCGTCAAGTTGCTTTTTTTGCCGTGTAGGCGCAGAATACACATGGCAAAGGCCATGGCGATTGTTCTTTGCCGTGTGGGTGTCCAGCAAAGAACGTGTGTGCGGTAGTGGCTGCCGCTGCGCTATGCCCGCTCTGAACCCAGATCAGGTCAGCCAAGCCCTACGTCCTGAGGCCGCCGCACCGCCCCGGTGGCCGTAGCCGATACCATCATGAATCCACCTCACCTCCCGAACTCGAGTTCACTTGCCGGACCGGCGCACAACTAGGAGGACGCGGCCTTAAGGTGTTAAGGGAGATCGCACCTAAATCCCACTTATACTGCATTTTGGCTTCTCTAGTAAATTTTTTGATTTACTAGAGAAGCCAAATAAATGCACTATAAGTGGAATCCCACTTGGCACCCTATGTGGCCACCCTCAGCGGCAAGCCACCCACCACCACCGGCCAGAGAGCACGAGAGGACGTCGAAGCGGCGTCGCTCCAGCGCCATACCACCGCCTCCTCGCTACGTCAGTGCCGCCATTGGATTAGTTCGCCCTTGCCGTCAAAAGCCACCATCAAGCCCACATCGCCGCCATGGGAGGCCGCCTGCGACACCCTAGAGTCCAAGCGGGAAGGGGGGGCATCCTCGCCGCCAACAGCGCGGCGCGAGCTTCGCCCAGCCACGCCCTCTGGCGACGGCGAGGGGAGGAGAGTGATGAGAGAAGGGGGATCGGAGGTGGCAGCGCTAGGGTTCTCCCATGACGCTCACGGGGAGCATCGCAGGGTTGAGGGTTTTCAGCGTGACATTCTGCTATGGTCAAACCTATGCTTGCCGCTTTTTCTTTGGCGAACAAGAGGTTCTCTGTTCGCAAGCCGCTCGACCAGTGGTAGTGTGGTAAGAGAAACATCAGAGAAGAGCTTGGCACGTCTAACTGAGCACTGGACGTGGCACTTATATATGACATAATGCTTTCCCTATCACGAAGCATCGCAGCTCGCGATACATCAAACGACCCGGCAGCGAAACAACGGCGGCAATCGAACCGGAGACCACCCCAGATTCCTCCACCGCCGGTCAACGTCAATGTCGACGATCTCTTGTTCCGGACAGTGGAGACCAGACCAGAAATTTCTCTGCCAATTAGCACCTTTGAACGGCAGCGTCACAGCGCGAGTCAACCATCTACGGCCAATACAACTTGCTGATGAAAGAAAAAAACATGAGCGAGCTAGCCAGCCGGGCATCAACAGTATGTAAATGAATATGGGAGGCGCGTCAACCATGAGAAGAACATGCGCTTTTATTTTACAGGCAGAAGAAGCGTCAACCGAAAACCTCGGTCAGTTAGATGGACGGCAACGGTAGTTCCCCATCTGAATTCTCATGCGTTTGTTATAGACACAGCTTCGTGACCCATGATATGATGAGGCTGCTACTAACTCGGCGTTATCCGGAGGTGTTGCATCACTGTCAGCAACGTTTTCAGAGCCCAGAATACTAGTAATTAGTAAACGCGTTGCAAGTTGCGCAGATCAGTCCAAAACGAGGTGCGCTGATCAAGGGAAAATGATGCAAACTGTACCTGAAAACCCCCTGCCCGAAACGAAGATCATCTCGCTCTGTTAGCGCCGTCACCTTTCATAACTCTTACCTGATGGAAACCAAACCATACGGTGGCCTCCCTAGCTAGCTTCACCTGTTCGTGGAGAAACAGTCCTCCTTATGATCCAGAGATAAAGTTTGTGTTTGCTGATGGAAGCACTACTCCGGTCTAGTCTCTTGGCAAAAGATCGATTAGGTAAGCTGTCAGGTCAAGTTATCTCTGACGGAAGCGCGACAGTCCAGTTGACAACGAACCCAACCATGTGAGGATTATGTCAAAAAAAAAAAAACATGTGAGGAGAGGCTGCCGGATGAAGTGATAGAATCCTCCGCCATCCATATCTATTGTTTTTGAGAAACACAGTACAAGTGAAGACGCTCACAACACGTATGTATACTCGTCCCTATGAACCCGCACATGTACACCCTACCCCTATAATTACGAGGACCTCCGAAAAACTGAGCCAGATCGTCCGCTATCCATATCTGCTTCCACATAAAAACAAGTCTTCTTGAGGATAATGTGACAAGCATTGGTAGGCATGTGAGACCAAGCTGCAGTTTCAGATGATGCACATATACTCTTCGTCTTCAGCTTCAGTTCTGGCTATGTGCTAATGGTAGAGGCGTGGAACGTTAGTAAAGCTTAGCGCATCTCTAACCCATCCCTTAAAATTTAGATGAGTGAATGGAGAAGTAAAATTTAAAGGAGTAAAAATACTTCTCTAAAGCTTGGCGGTTCCCAATAAAGCCCCTATATTTAGAGTAAAACTATTTTTTCCTTATTTGCAATATAGTAGGTCCATACAAACGTATATATGTTATCATAGATAAGTACTCCCGCCATTTTAAAATATAAGATATTTTAGCTTTTGTTAAACCAATGTATCAAGATATCTTTTAGTGCGTAGGTTCGGAGTCAATTTACACACTAAAATGTGTCTAGATACATTCGTTTCACAAAAGATAAAATATTTTATATTTTGAAACGGAGGGAGTAGTCAATACATACTGATACATACCGATACACCTAATACAACCCGATACACGATACAATCTATATATAGAGAATACATACTTCTCTAACCCGATACAAACCGACAAAAACCAAAGTATTCGAGTTATGCATTCGCACGCATAACAAGAATATGTCATCTATTCAAGATCGAGTTAATCAATCTACCTCATCTTGTTTTTTCATTAAAATTCTCATGAATCTTTTCCCAAATTGTTGAAGTGGTGAATGAACACCGCTCTCTTTGTATAATACATCATGTATAAGAGTTTGATGGTGCCATGCAAAATACAACTCGTTGTCTTCGTCCTCGGTCCATGTAGAATTTTGTGTACTACATTTGTAATAAAAAGCATGTAAGCCACAACTTCTTCTACTCCGATTTTTCCTTTTATGTTGGTTGCGGCCGACGGTGCCGGTGATCCATCTCCGGACGGAGATTCCATAGAGACCGGCCCTGCATCCCCCAACTCTGGCCAGAGATCCCGTGCGCAGACCCATCCCGTTGTGGGCAGCGATACCGGCGGTGCCAACTCTGGGCCACGCGGGATCTGCGGTGAGCGAGGAGAAGGGGCAAGCTCCGACGCGACATTGGTGGTGGTCGGCCTCTGGGGAGCTGGCGGCGGGTTGCCGTGGTCGGGAGGCAGGTGTTTTTCTCAGATGTAGTGGCCGAGGAGTAAATTTAGGAGACGACCGCTCGGTTTACTCCTCTGATGAGTAAACATATACTCCTCCAGCCGTTTTGGGAATTATTTAGATGCCGCACCTTTATATTTTTTACTCCTCTAACCGGATTTTACCTTATATCGGATATCTACGTTTGAAATGAAGCCTCATTTTCAAACAAGTCCTAATCCTGGCTGTTACTGCTAAACAGTCATGGTGTCGCCGTGTCAGCTGCAGAGACCTGCCGTGGCGAATCAAGCTTGCCTTCAGCTCCAGCACGGCAGCACGTCACCAGTCTCCCCCAGATAAGAACCCCCAGATAATAAGGAGCAAATATTCGCATGATTCCCTCCAGACCGAGATAGCCAATTGACCGATTACTAAACCTTATCGAGTGTCCCCCCATCTTACGCTCACCCAACAGCATGGTCGTGCTTTTTTTATGCTCAAGTCGGCTAGGCCGTAGCAGCATCTCTTGCCAAAAAATATAACATGTTGATCAATTCGTGCGGTTTTCTCGTGATTGCTGCTGCGTCAATGACTAAGTGCAAATCTTAAACGGAACAATTATGTTAGTTGCTAATTAACAAGTGTGTTGTGCTGCTGGCATGTTGCTGTACGTGCAACGAAGAGCTGGACGCGGTAGTTAACAAATCGATGCATGCCAGGTACCAGCTGCAGTTACGTGCGTAAACAGAAGGGGTTCTGAAAACGATTTTGATATATTTTTTTTGGGGGGGAATAATTTTTTTTGATATATTTTAGTGTACATATGGATTTGAAATCTGGACGGCAAAAGTTATTGGACAAGTAAAAACGATGGAATAATAAATAAATCACTAAAATCAGAGACACTACAGGTCAAACTTGACCGGCCATCAAAATGGATTTCCACCGGTATCAAGAAGCGCCAATCCGGAGAACAGAGCCTACCTCAAATATACCGGTACGCAGCTCTAGAAACACTAACGTATCTGTGCATCGTGCGTTGAGCTGACTTTTGGACGTTACCTCGTCTCGCCACACATGAAAACTGACTTAACAAGCAAGAGACCAAAATAATTGTCACTATCACTACCCAAAGAAAAACTATGTATGTAAACTGCCACCACTACGTTTTGGTCTCCCTGTAGTAGTTTCCTCCATCCTCTCCTTTTGCACATGGCAATGAAAGTCAGGTTGTTTTTTCCAAGAAAGGAAGGCAACGAAACGATGAGAAAGAAACCAATCTTCAGAAACAAGATGTGTCTCTGTTGTTGATTTCAGAAACAGACATTAGCTAGTCCCAGCAAGTGCGTGCTTGACAGGAGCAACGACCTAACTATGGAAAAAAGCAAACCATCCATCCATCCAAAACCATCAGCCAGACAGCTGCGGTTACTAAGTAGCTAATGGCTGTTCGTTCACCGATCAAACCCAATCATGAACCGCAGAAAATTAGACGGACAGAGCCGTCAACGTCGTTGGTTTTCCAGGCGCGACCCACCCAGAAGCAACCAAAGCCCAATCGCAACACACCACACGCGAGAAAAGTCCGTCGCGCCTCCCTCCAGAGACCAATAAGAAGCCATTGGTGCCGAGCACGGGCCAGGAAGCTGCTGCGCCCTAGTATAAGACAAGGCCCCCCTCCCTGTCCCAAGCTGGCAAGCTAGCTCGGTTACTCCAAAGCTAAAGAGACCATTTCTTGCAGAGCCAACGACCGAGCTAACAATGGAGGGGCTCATCCCGTTCATCTACAAGGCCATCAAGGAGAGGAAGACCCGGAGCTACAGCTACACCAGGTGCAGCTCAGCCGGCTCGGCACGCGGGTTCGGCGGCGGCGCCCGCGGCGGCGTGGACGACGACGGCGGCGACGTGTGGGGGGAGGAGAGGCAGTGGAAGGGTGACGGCGCGGCGGGGAGGGGCCAGATGATGACGCACCGGCGGCACCGGTCGCTGGAGGAGCTGGCCGGCGAGGTGGGCGGGGCGGCGCCGGAGTGGCGCCCGGACGGGCGGTTGCGCAGGGGCAAGAGCTCCAGGATCTTCTCCTGCATCGGAGGCATGTGACTCGGTGCCAAGATGTGCAGGGGCGTAGGTACGTGCAAGGGTACGTACGCGCGCGAAGTTTGTGTGCAAGTGCTTGGTTTCGCTGCTGGTGCTCTGATTAGCTGTACTTTGCCCTCAAACAAGATTAGCTGTAATTATGATGGATGCAGGGTAGAGTAGAGTAGAAGAGTACCGAGAGTTCATGGTGTTGTGTGTACTGCAACCTCAAGTGTATATACATGGGTTTTATGAATGAAGATGTAAATGATGGTTCTTGTGTTTCAGTCTGTCCAACTGATTGCAGTAGTGTATGAGCTATGGAGTTCCCTTCTCTGCAACAACTTGAAGGTGGTACCAGCGTCTTCTCAAGGGACAGGTCAATTACTCTGCCCTGAACTTTTTCAGAAACAAGCTTCTACTAGAACCGAATGCAGCGATGTATCTTGCTGGGGCACTTGCCTAGCCGGGCAGCTAGCATGGGGGAAATGGAAATGTCTGACCGAGTAAATCTGACTCGTCACAAATCAACTGATCGTCATCACCGGACAGCGCTGTGGTTGCTAATAGATGCTGTCCTGCTTTTCCATGTAGGACTACTACTAATTGATTCCTCATCTTATCGATCCCCTGTATGACCCGGTCCAGAGACAAGTTCAGGAATTGCAGAGTCCCTTGAGAGTTCAGGGCCTTCACGGGTTCACCCTTGAAGCCGCGCCACACAAGTGCACAGAACGACACGTCTGAAGTCTGCAGAGATCATGGACGGACATCCATAGGTAGGCTGATGAAGCCCCTCCCATAATCCCGGACCAGCAAGAACATTAGGAGATGACGCTGATCTTCTCAGACGCAGCAATTAGATTAGACATACTACCTCCGTTTCGTTTCAAGGCTTAAGGCGCACACGCTTTCCAAAGCAAAGTTTGACCAAAAGAATTGAGCAACAAAATCTTGATTGTATTGTACATAATTAGTATCGTTGGATTCATATTGAAAAATACTTTCCAGTGATACTAGTTTTATACCAAAACTCTTTACGTATTTAGAGTAATTCTTGGTCAAAGAAAAAACACGCAAAACGAGGACGCCTTAAGCCCTGAAACGGAGGGAGTACGTACTTATTGCGAGCCGGCAGCTGACTAAGAGCAACTCTAGCATATTCCGTAAATTTGTGGCCTGTAAAACGTGTTTACTAGACGTGCAAAACTCGTTTTAGGGCAAGCAGAACCATAGAACGAGTTTGTTTTGGCAGTTTCAATAGCCAATGAACATGGATGCAAATTTTGATAACTCCGTGCAATAGTCACTACAGGAGAAGCTCGGTATGCCGAGGGCTTATTGCCGTCGGCGTAGCCAGGAAAACCCTCGGCGTACGCTACGCCGACGGCTGCCCTCGGCGTACTGTCCTCGGCGGACCTCTCCCTCGGCGGAGCAGACGCGGCCGTCGGCGTAGGACAAGACCGTCGGCGTAGGTCAACGTCGAAGGCCTGACGGCGCCCGTCGGCGTAGAGACCGTCGCCGACCGCGCCACACGGCCGATACGGCTGGCCGGCTACGCCGACGGCCTCACCTCGGCGCACCAAGCCACGTGGAGGCTGGTGGGCGGCTCGGCATTCTTCGCCGACGGCCTCCTCGGCGCACGCCACACGTGGAGGCCGGGCGGCTGGCGCATTCGCCGATGGCCTCCCCTCGGCGTCGCCGCCACGTGGAGGCGGCGCTGGCAGCAGCGGGTTGGCCCTACCGAGGGCCTCGCCGTCGGCGTAGCCGTGACCATTTGGTCACGCTTACCTCCTACGCCGAGGGCAAGGCCGTCGGCGTATCAAATGCACAGTTTTTTTTTGAATTTTTTTACAGCAGCCATACATCCATACATCATCATCCATACATCCATACATCATCATCCATACATCCATACATCCATACATCATCCATACATCCATGCAATATATATTCCACACCAATTGAAACAAGATCACATATGACATACATGTATCAACATCAGTCATACAAGATCATCCATACATTAGTCATACAAGATCATCGACATCATCACACATCCCTACAACTCTGGAGGAGACGGGGTGTACCCGAGATCTCCCCTGGTGAAAAGTGGCGACCTCTGCCGAGGGTTGCGCCCGAGAAGCAGCGGAAGAGCCACCGGCGAGGGAGTAGGAGAAGTGTGAAGCTCGGGAGAACCACCGCAGAATGTCCGGAGATAGACCATGGTCATGAAGCGGTGTGATCTGACGCCCATCCGCGAGGCGTGGCCAAAGTGCCGGTCGAAGCTCCGTTCCTACATGTTGCCTACATGTTAGCAACTTGCGAGGCAAAGTAAAGCGATAACCTGGGTTAGCAAAGAACTTACCGTGTCGATCGTAGTAGGTCCTAGCGAATCTTTCCTTCGATTGCAAAATGGCATCGGACACGGCATGGGAGGCACGGGCCCTAAATCTCTATTCGCCAGTTTGAATATTCACCATCATGGCTCGCAAGATAGTTTACAAGTCAGTAGTACAACAAACGGGGAAGTGGGACTTGTATCTTTTACAAAAAATAAAGGTTCGGACTTACATTTACGTATTGCATGTAGATCGCATTCGCCTCGATGTGCCGAAAGGCCACCGATATTCCTCATAAGCGGCATCGTAGGCGCGTCTAACTCGAGCTAGAATTTCAAATACAAGGAATCTCGTCAAGTTAGCCATGCAGAACAAAAGTCATAAAGATGATGAAAACGAAAAACTTACATCCTCGGCGAGCGACGAGGCTGGCCACGAGGCGGGATAGGGGCCGGGCGGGTAGGTAGCCTTGAGACGTGAAGCTCGTCCGAGGGTAGGCTTGACCTTCTTATTCGTAATCTTGAGGCCCATGCCGCAACTGTGCCCCGACAGACCAACGACTCGTCGATCTCCGCGTGAATGGGGTCATCCACATGGGGTGACGAGCCTTCACCATCGTGTTGTAGTTCCCCAAGTCGCTCGGGCAAAGGCCGAGCACACGGGCAACGAGGGTTGAGGCTCCGAGTAATTGGGCTTCTTCGCGCATCATCTCATAGACGGCGACGTCATGAATCACCTCGCCGGTTGTGCCTCGGCCACCAGATCGCGAAAAGAAAATATTATGCATATGAAGTACAAACATAAGCGAAATGCACGCAGGTCGTTCCATGTATATACGCATACCTTCCCTTGAAGCGGTCAAAGTTGCGGTTTCGCAGCGCGCGTTCCACCATCGCCTCGGTTATCCGTGTTCCGCCTCGACAAGGCTGCAAACCTCGTCTTCTCCGAGCCACCTCGTCCTAACCAGCTCCTCCCATGCGAGTCGATGCGGCTCGCCCAATCGAGGATAACCTGAAAATGCAATACTCAACTCCGACAATGCAATGGCAACTTAGAAGCAATGTAGAATCTCATTGACATTTTACTCACCGACATGTACTCTTCAAGGCCATCGAGTACTCAGGATTAGGGTTCCTACCGACAATGTCTTCCTTCCGACCCTCACGCCTGTCGGCCTGTATGGCTAGCGTGACCTTCTGGTTGTACCACACCTGGGGGGTCAACTTCATACAAGCCCCAAGCAAAGTCCTCTGCGCCTTCTCCTGGTCCTCCTCGGCCACACGGTAAAAGCACTTCAATCATGCATAAGAGTCATGAGTTAGCACGGTGGGGTCATCAAGTATGAACATAACTCGAGAAATATGCCTTACCCAAAACTTGGTGATGACAAAGATCAGCCGGAAAGCCCGGGACACGGGTAGTCTGGTAGTCCGCCCAAGTGGTAGCTAGCTTCCTGTCACCCTCGTGGATAATGTGATAGCCCGGCCAGAACTTCCTAATCAGAGCTCCAACAAGGCTGTTAGGAAGGCGAGGCTTCGTCCCCGGAGGAAATGTCCAATTGCTGCACAATAATAAACGTTAGTACACAATAATTATTTATGACCAACATGAAATAAAATGTTTTAAATTGCCAAATTAGTACACTTACTCAAGGCCATCTCGAATAATAAGGGCTTTCCTCGAGTCCTAGGCTCAAACTTCTCGGTGGACTCCCGATTCCCCACGATTCCGCAATTTCTTGGCCCCACCAACTCGCGGCTAGTGTCCGCCTCCGTGATCGGTCCCCGCCTCCTCTCGGTCCTCGCCTCCCTCTCGACTCTGCCTCCTCTCGGACTCTGCCTCCTCGGCCCCGAAGGCTGCTGTCGAGAACAACTCAGAGCCACGCCGGGCAGGGTGGTGGGTCAAAGTCCACGCCTCCTCCCGTGGCACCTCGTCCTCGTCCTCCTCGACCTCGGCCTCGACCCGTCCTCCCCAGGAGCAAGATCGGGTAACGGATTGAGATTTGGCATCTCCCCACTCCGTAGCACTTTTCTTGCGATGCTTCAGCGCATTAAGCAAGGACGAACTGGTTGCCTTGCCGCTGCTCATATTGCTCAATCACCTGCATTAAGTAAGAGAAAACAGTTAAGCACAAAGACATAATAAAATGTATACACAAAGAATAAAGGCATAATGCAATTAAGAAAACAGTTAAGCACAAAGACAAAATAAAATGCATTAAAAAATAAATACTCACTATCATTTTCATTCTCATTCTCATTCTCATTCTCATTCTCACTATCACTATCTTTTGAGTAGAAATCTGGATTCTCATCAAAGGGTATAGGCTCATCATCGTTGTCATTCTCGGTATGGAGCTTCTCGAGCATACTTATGTCATGTAGATTCACCACTGACTCACCCCGAGTTTCTACATCATTCCCAAGGTCCTCAAGATCAACCGGTTCTAAATCAAAGTGTCTGAAGTCCTCTTGCTCTTGATAGAAAATTCCCTCGTACGTTAAAGGGTTAATGTTGTTGTAATCGTCCTCGGAGGGAATCGGTAGGTTACCATGTGGCGATACCTGGAACACGACTTCCCAGCCCTCGAGTTCCGCTCGCATGGGTAGGGCAAATAATAAACTTGGTTGGCTTGGTGAGCAACAACAAAGACGTCGGCTCCGCTTATAGGTGGTTGAAGGCCTAACTTCAACTAACCCAATGGAAGGGTACTTATCACCACTTGGGTCAAACCAGGGCACTTGAACATAACAAGATTGAGTTCAACATTCAATGCGATTGAAGGTCACCGTATACATTCTCTAACCTTCCGTAGTAATCAAGGGAATCGGCTCCTTTGGTGAACACCCCAAGATTTACCGCTTTTGCATTCGGTCGCCTTTACGGTGCGTCTCAGATGGAAGTGAAACCCATTCACATCATACTTCTCATACTTCATGACGACATCATACAACCTTGGGAAACACATTTCAGCTCATCCGACATCTCAACGTTGGGATCAGCTCCTGCTGTGTACAAGAGGAATTTGGTGCTCAAGAGTTACGTGGAATAAGAGCGACAAGTCACATATTGCAAGGTAAGAGGGATGTTAGAAATTACTTTTCCATAAACCAGACACAAAGTTTTTTTTTATTTCCGGAGCACCCTCTTCAAGAGAGTGTCCAACTCCATGGGAGAGGGATCATCGGTCCCGCCACTGCTCATCCGTGAAATCGCTAAGAAGGAGAAAATAAGCATTAGACGGAGACCGAGTTACTAGCTGCATAGAGAAATAGGGTGTTCACCATTTTACCTAATGAAATCGACCACTTCCTTCATGTTCATAAGCACATAGAGCATTATGCAATCCTTCTCTTCCTTCGCAACCTATATTTTAGTCCTTTACCGCCTTGCCACCGGAAATTGGAATAGTTCGAGATTGGGGTCATTCTTGGGCAGGTCGACATTGTAACGAGAGACCGGGTTATGCATAGTGGGAACATCATCGGGCCAAGAGGTTGTCATGCGCCCCGCCATCTCCAAGGCATGTTGCTTCACTATGCATGCTTCAATCTTGGCTTTGTTTCCGCTATCTTCGAATATACTTAAACTCTCTCAATACAAAATTGCCAACGAAATTGCACCGCCCCAATAGTGCCTCGTTCATGAGGTGCACAATGAGATGTGCCATCGGAGTAAAGAAGCCCTGGGAAAGATCATCTCCAAATTGCATAGCAACTCCGCACTGAACTTGCACTTCTCAATCACCGAGGACATATCCGCTAGCAGAGGGTGCGGAAGAAATGGCTCAACTCAAGCACTCTCCATACTTTTTCGGGAGATACCTCGAACCATCACCGCATCACCGCTCAATCCATATATGATAGTGGTGACTCTTGAGCCCGTTGACTTGTCCCGTCAAAGATTGACTCCTTACTTATATTCGAACAATAACCGCTGTGAACATCACGACGTATTTGAGCCACCTAAATGACTCCTTCTTTTGGACATTATCAAGGCGTTAGTAGGCATGCGGCTTGAACCAATTCTTTCGATGACAAGAGGAGGCATGTGTAATCTCTTCCTATCACAAAGCTTCTCAACATCAACTCTAGCCTTGACATTATCCTTTGACTTCCGTGAATGTTCAGATCGTGAAAAAGGGACTCCCGACATTCTTTTCGTGTGCATCACATCGATGTTATGGGGAAGTTCGAGGTCCTTGTAATACCGAGATTCGTTAAGGCTGCCACGTGAGTCCAATTATGCGTTACACCATATCCCGCAAATTGATGGCGGTTCACGCCGCGCACGAGAGCATGTATCTCGGCATCAACAACTGCACCCTCGAACTTTGGTACCTCTTTACTTCATGCACAACTTTGCCCTTCTTGAAGTTCTTTCTATCTTCTCTGAGCGAATGATTTCTTTTGAGGTACACGATTCGTGTCAAACGCAACATATTTGCGACCCGACTTTAGCCAAAGGAACTCAAGTCGGTGCACACCGGCATGGCCACTTACCAGCTGTACACCATCCGCACGTTAGGGCGCACTGCATGTCATGCATAGTATATTGTAACCAAACTTTCATCAAAAGTTTCTCTTTGATGCTTGGTCGTATGTCAACGTCCCGTATCCAAGAGTGGTTCAAATCATCCACAATCGGCTGCATGTAGACACTCAAGTTCTTCCCGATACTGTGTCCCGGAATTATCAGCGACAAAAACATGGTCTTCCGTTGCATTAATACTCCGGAGGAGATTGAGGAATAACATACACCGCCTAGCAAATTTGCGAGGTCGACATACCATATGGGTTGAAGCCATCTGCTATCGCAATTCTAACATTCCGAGCCTCTTACGCCCACCGGGGTATTTGTCATCGGGTTCTTCCATGCCTTACCATCGGATGGATGTCCCATCTTCTTCCGTCCGTGCCTCCTCGTATCTTTTCCCTTCTTGTGCCACGTCATCTGTTTGGCCTCCTCGCTCAAGTAAAGCCGCTGGATTCTTTTTATGAATGGGAGATACCAAGTATCTTCTTAGCGACCTTCGCCTCCTCACCGACCATCCTTCCCTTTATCTCTTCATATCTAGAGGCCTTACAAATGGAGCGAGACTTGTCACCCTCAAACTGTTTCCAAAACAAAACGCAGCCTTTTGGACAACAATCTATCTTTTCATAATCCATGTTGAGCTCCTTCATGAGTTTCTTCGTTTCGTGAAAGGTTTTGGGCGAACAATGCCCTTCGGCAACATGTTACCACATGTTCTCAGATTAGCTTCAAAGTGAGAACGTGGAGGAGTAATCGGGCACTTTGCGGCTGAGACACGAGAGATGGCATCGAGCTGAGAAATCTTTGCAACCTCTCTGGAGGCCTCTTAGCAGCGCCATCATATCAAGGAAGGCCTTCATGTGCTCTGGTTCCTCCGGTCTAGCGGTTCCTCCGATTCTGGTGATTCCTCCCGTGGAGGTGGCGAAGTCGTGGTCGGCATCGATAAGATCATCTAGCATGTTTCTAATCCCATCGTGCTCATTGCCATTGAGCCGACGCATCACCTCACACCTCACGTTAAGTGCAGAGCAAAGTCGACTTATGTGACATAGTTAGACATGTACCCATATTGCGTAAGGTGTTTGTACATGTCATCCTTTTCCCCGACGATGACGCTTAGTGCAATGAGCGCAGGACAAAGTGCCGAACAATTGCCTTGAACCACGCGCTAACTCATTCACTAACAAATGAGTGTTCCGTACCCAATCGTTTGTTTTATTAGTCGCACTAATGGCCACCGTACATCCACCCATTATCGGCCATCCTCTTACGCTTTGTTGGGAGACAAACAACAAATATAACATTTTATATCAACAGGAGATTAAATGCTTCATTTTTACGCATTCATCAACCTACATGTCCAATAGGAAAATAGGGTCCTAATTCAGCCGGATCCGTAGATTGGGTAAGTTCTCTGGTTCTACCCGATCCAGCAGAAATTTGAAGACCTCCCGCTCTCCCGATACACGCCTCGACAAAAGCCAAGAGGATGTGCATCCGGAGAACAACGAGGAGGCGCCACCGAAATCCTGTCTCGAATCGAGGTAGAGCCAGGGAGAACCAAACCCAACTACGAATCCGCCGACTGCCCGATAAAAGCCATAAGTGTTATGGTCCAAAATATGCGAGACCACTAATGCATATTAAGTCAGAACGCTTACGGTCGGGATGACGCCTAGGTGACGCGACACTTGGTGATCTAGACACAAAAATAAAACCTAGGTACAAGAGAGGCGAACATATTCTCACCCTCGGCGGTAGAGGAAGTAGTCGATCAACCGAGTGTCGAGGTCGGCGACGGAACTCGGAGACGGGATCGAGGTGTCACCTACACCATCTCCCATAGCAACGGTCGTCCGCCAAGGATGGTCACTCCAAACACTACAAAGTCTGTACATTGACATAAAGAGAACACCTTAGTAAACATGCAACACACTCACGGCCCTAGTGTGGCTTCTCTTCAACGGCCATATGACCAAGCTAGCTTGCCACTAACCAACGGCTTAATCCTAGCAACTTTTGCATGCATATCACTTAACAAATGATATAAACTACTAATAGATGCAACTAATAAATTCTAACAAGATTAACAACAAGATTTAATCTAACAAAATTAAATATTTGCTTCTAGAGGGGAGTGGAGGAGGTACCTGCAGAGGGGGCCGAGCTCGAGGAGGAGGGGGAGAGCTTGGGGAGGAGGGGGAGAGCTCGGGGAGGAGGGGGCCGAGCTCGGGGAGGAGGAAGGGAGGAGGGAGGAAGGCGAGGGAGGAGGGGAGAGCTTGGGGAGGAGGGCAAGGTCGGAGGAGGAGAGCTTGGGAGGAGGGAGCTCGGGAGGAGGGGCCGAGCTCGGGAGGAGGAAGGAGGAGGAGGAAGGTTGGGGAGGAGGGGGCCGAGCTCGGGAAGGAGGAAGGGAGGAGGAAGAAGGCGGTCAAGGCGGGAGGAGGAGGAAGGCGCGGTGGGGAGGAGGAGGCGGGGGGGCTCGGGGACCGGCTCAGGGAGGAGGAGTGAGGAAGGCGACTGGCGGGGAGGAGAGAGGGAGGCGGCGGCGGGGGAGGGCCGGGGTCGGGGGAGGGAGGAGGCGGTGGAGCTCGGGGGAGGGAGGAGGCGCGGCTGCTGGCGGCGGGGTCGGGCAGAGCGGTTGGTGAGAGGAGGAGGGGTCGGGAGCGGGCGCGTACGAGCCAAAGTAGGATAGGGCTACTGACGGCCAGATATCGAGGCAGCCGTCAGAAGCTAGGTTTTTTTTACTTTTTTTTTGAAAGAAGGGTCTTTTGTTTAATATCAAATTTTACAACATACTTTATTTAGTGTCTACTATTATAGAATAAACTATATATTATTAATATATAATTTTTTATTTCGTCTTGTACTGCTTTCCAAGCAAACCCTAGATGTGGGCTAAACGGGGAGATTCCCCCCTTATTTCGTCTACCCCCCTCTGACAGGGGTAGCCCGGCGTAGCTCTCTCTTGTTTTGTGTTTGTTTAGGTCATAGGGTGATGTCAAACCATGTTGGTTCACAAGTTGGGGCACTATCCTACCCGGTTTTACCTCGACGGGGAGATTCCACCCTTATACGGGTATGGAACCTTCGCCTCTAGGTTAGAGCGCATGCATGCGAGAGGGGACACATGCAAGCACCTATATATACCAACCTCTCACCACACCCACACACATATGCTAGGGGCACATGCAAGTTTTCATCTCATTCCAATGTTCTCGTGGTCTTCCTCCGGCGAAAGCCTGATCTCTGTGCACACTCGGATCGTCTACCCCCCTAGACGTTCCTCTGACAGGGGTAGCCCGGCGTAGCTCTCTCTTGTTTTGTGTTTTTTTAGGTCATAGGGTGATGTCAAACCATGTAGGTTCATAAGTTGGGGCACTATCCTACCCGGTTTTACCTCGACGGGGAGATTCCACCCTCATACGGGTACGGAACCTTCGCCTCTAGGTTAGAGCGCATGCATGCGAGGGGGGACACATGCAAGCACCTATATATACCAACCTCTCACCACACCCAAACACATATTCTAGGGGCACATGCAAGTTTTCATCTCATTCCAATGTTCTCGTGGTCTTCCTCCGGCGAAACCCTGATCTCTGTGCACACTCGGATCGTCTACCCCCCTAGACGTTCCTCTGACAGGGTAGCCCATGTAGCTCTCTCTTGTTTTGTGTTTGTTTAGGTCATAGGGTGATGTCAAACCATGTTGGTTCACAAGTTGGGGCACTATCCTACCCGTTTTACCTCGACGGGAGATTCCACCTCATACTGGTCCGAACCTTCGCCTCTAGGTTAGAGCGCATGCATGCGAGGGGACACATGCAAGCACCTATATATACCAACCTCTCACCACACCCACACACATATGCTAGGGGCACATGCAAGTTTTCATCTCATTCCAATGTTCTCGTGGTCTTCCTCCGTGAAACCACGATCTCTGCACACTCGGATCGCCTACCCCTAGACGTTCCTCCAGCGGGTAGCCCGTAGCTCTCTCTCATGTTTTGTGTTTGTTTAGGTCATAGGGTGATGTCAAACCATGTTGGTTCACAAGTTGGGGCACTATCCTACCGGTTTCACCTCGACGGGAGATTCCACCTCATACGGGTGCAAACCTTCGCCTCTAGGTTAGAGCGCATGCATGCGAGGGGGGACACATGCAAGCACCTATATATACCAACCTCTCACCACACCCACACACATATGCTAGGGTCACATGCAAGTTTTCATCTCATTCCAATGTTCTCGTGGTCTTCCTCCGGCGAAACCCTGATCTCTGTGCACACTCGGATCGTCTACCCCCCTAGACGTTCCTCTGACAGGGGTAGCCCGGCGTAGCTCTCTCTTGTTTTGTGTTTGTTTAGGTCATAGGGTGATGTCAAACCATGTTGGTTCACAAGTTGGGGCACTATCCTACCCGGTTTTACCTCGACGGAGATTCCACCTCATACGGTCCTAACCTTCGCCTCTAGGTTAGAGCGCATGCATGCGAGAGGGGACACATGCAAGCACTTATATATACCAACCTCTCACAACACCCACACACATATGCTAGGGGCACATGCAAGTTTTCATCTCATTCCAATGTTCTCGTGGTCTTCCTCCGTGAAGCTTTGATCTCTGCACACTCGGATCGCTCACCCCCTAGACGTTCCTCTGACAGGGGTAGCCCGGCGTAGCTCTCTCTTGTTTTGTGTTTTTTTAGGTCATAGGGTGATGTCAAACCATGTTGGTTCATAAGTTGGGGCACTATACTACCCGGTTTTACCTCGACGGGGAGATTCCACCCTCATACGGGTACGGAACCTTCGCCTCTAGGTTAGAGCGCATGCATGCGAGGGGGGACACATGCAAGCACCTATATATACCAACCTCTCACCACACCCACACACATATTCTAGGGGCACATGCAAGTTTTCATCTCATTCCAATGTTCTCGTGGTCTTCCTCCGGCGAAACCCTGATCTCTGTGCACACTCGGATCGTCTACCCCCCTAGACGTTCCTCTGACAGGGGTAGCCCGGCGTAGCTCTCTCTTGTTTTGTGTTTGTTTAGGTCATAGGGTGATGTAAAACCATGTTGGCTCACAAGTTGGGGCACTATCCTACCCGGTTTCACCTCGACGGGGAGATTCCACCCTCATACGGGTCCGGAACCTTCGCCTCTAGGTTAGAGCGCATGCATGCGAGGGGGGACACATGCAAGAACCTATATATACCAACCTCTCACCACACCCACACACATATGCTAGGAGAACATGCAAGTTTTCATCTCATTCCAATGTTCTCGTGGTCTTCCTCCGGCGAAACCCTGATCTCTGCACACTCGGATCGTCTACCCCCCTAGACGTTCCTCTGACAGGGGTAGCCCGGCGTAGCTCTCTCTTGTTTTGTGTTTGTTTAGGTCATAGGGTGATGTAAAACCATGTTGGCTCACAAGTTGGGGCACTATCCTACCCGGTTTCACCTCGACGAGGAGATTCCACCTCATACGGTGCTAACTTTCTCTAGGTTAGAGCGCATGCATGAGGGGGACACATGCAAGCACCTATATATACCAACCTCTCACCACACCCACACACATATTCTAGGGCACATGCAAGTTTTCATCTCATTCCAATGTTCTCGTGGTCTTCCTCCGGCGAAACCCTGATCTCTGTGCACACTCGGATCGCCTACCCCTAGACGTTCCTCCGACAGGTTAGCCCGCATAGCTCTCTCTTGTTTTGTGTTTGTTTAGGTCATAGGGTGATGTCAAACGATGTTGGTTCACAAGTTGGGGCACTATCCTACCGGTTTTACCTCGACGGGAGATTCCACCTCATACGGTCCGAACCTTCGCCTCTAGGTTAGAGCGCATGCATGCGAGGGGACACATGCAAGCACCTATATATACCAACCTCTCACCCACACACACATATGCTAGGGCACATGCAAGTTTTCATCTCATTCCAATGTTCTCGTGGTCTTCCTCCGGCGAAACCCTGATCTCTGTGCACACTCGGATCGTCTACCCCCCTAGACGTTCCTCTGACAGGGGTAGCCCGGCGTAGCTCTCTCTTGTTTTGTGTTTGTTTAGGTCATAGGGTGATGTCAAACCATGTTGGTTCACAAGTTGGGGCACTATCCTACCCGGTTTCACCTCGACGGGGAGATTCCACCCTCATACGGGTCCGGAACCTTCGCCTCTAGGTTAGAGCGCATGCATGCGAGGGGGGACACATGCAAGCACCTATATATACCAACCTCTCACCACACCCACACACATATGCTAGGGGCACATGCAAGTTTTCATCTCATTCCAATGTTCTCGTGGTCTTCCTCCGGCGAAACCCTGATCTCTGTGCGCACTCGGATCGTCTACCCCCCTAGACGTTCCTCCACAGGTAGCCCGGCAGCTCTCTCTTGTTTTGTGTTTGTTTAGGTCATAGGGTGATGTCAAACCATGTTGGTTCACAAGTTGGGGCACTATCCTACCCGGTTTTACCTCGACGGGAGATTCCACCTCATACGGGTCCTAACCTTCCTCTAGGTTAGAGCGCATGCATGCGAGGGGACACATGCAAGCACCTATATACCAACCTCTCACCACACCCACACACACATATGATAGGGCACATGCAAGTTTTCATCTCATTCCAATGTTCTCGTGGTCTTCCTCCGTGAAACCTCGATCTTTGTGCACACTGATCGCCTACCCCTAGACGTTCCTCTCACAGGGGTAGCCCGGCGTAGCTCACTCTTGTTTTGTGTTTGTTTAGGTCATAGGGTGATGTCAAACCATGTTGGTTCACAAGTTGGGGCACTATCCTACCCGGTTTTACCTCGACAGGGAGATTCCACCCTCATACGGGTCCGGAACCTTCGCCTCTAGGTTAGAGCGCATGCATGCGAGGGGGGACACATGTAAGCACCTATATATACCAACCTCTCACCACACCCACACACATATGCTAGGGGCACATGCAAGTTTTCATCTCATTCCAATGTTCTCGTGGTCTTCCTCCGGCGAAACCCTGATCTCTGTGCACACTCGGCTCGTACCCCTAGACGTTCCTCTGACAGGGGTAGCCCGGCGTAGCTCTCTCTTGTTTTGTGTTTGTTTAGGTCATAGGGTGATGTAAAACCATGTTGGCTCACAAGTTGGGGCACTATCCTACCCGGTTTCACCTCGACGGGGAGATTCCACCCTCATACGGGTCCGGAACCTTCGCCTCTAGGTTAGAGCGCATGCATGCGAGGGGGGACACATGCAAGCACCTATATATATAAACCTCTCACCACACCCACACACATATGCTAGGGGCACATGCAAGTTTTCATCTCATTCCAATGTTCTCGTGGTCTTCCTCCGGCGAAACCCTGATCTCTGTGCACACTCGGATCGTCTACCCCCCTAGACGTTCCTCTGACAGGGGTAGCCCGGCGTAGCTCTCTCTTGTTTTGTGTTTGTTTAGGTCATAGGGTGATGTAAAACCATGTTGGCTCACAAGTTGGGGCACTATCCTACCCGGTTTCACCTCGACGGGGAGATTCCACCCTCATACGGGTCCGGAACCTTCGCCTCTAGGTTAGAGCGCATGCATGCGAGGGGGGACACATGCAAGCACTTATATACCAACCTCTCACAACACCCACACACACATATGCTAGGGGCACATGCAAGTTTTCATCTCATTCCAATGTTCTCGTGGTCTTCCTCCGTGAAACCACGATCTCTGCGCACTGGATCGTCACCCCTAGACGTTCCTCCGACAGGGTAGCCCAGTAGCTCTCTCTTGTTTTGTGTTTGTTTAGGTCATAGGGTGATGTCAAACCATGTTGGTTCACAAGTTGGGGCACTATCCTACCGGTTTCACCTCGACGGGAGATTCCACCTCACGGGTCCGGAACCTTCGCCTCTAGGTTAGAGCGCATGCATGCGAGGTGGGACACATGCAAGCACCTATATATACCAACCTCTCACCACACCCACACACATATGCTAGGGGCACATGCAAGTTTTCATCTCATTCCAATGTTCTCGTGGTCTTCCTCCGGCGAAACCCTGATCTCTGTGCACACTCGGATCGTCTACCCCCCTAGACGTTCCTCTGACAGGGGTAGCCCGGCATAGCTCTCTCTTGTTTTGTGTTTGTTTAGGTCATAGGGTGATGTCAAACCATGTTGGTTCACAAGTTGGGGCACTATCCTACCCGGTTTTACCTCGACGAGGAGATTCCACCCTCATACGGATCCGGAACCTTCGCCTCTAGGTTAGAGCGCATGCATGCGAGGGGAGACACATGCAAGCACCTATATATACAACCTCTCACAACACCCACACACATATGCTAGGGGCACATGCAAGTTTTCATCTCATTCCAATGTTCTCGTGGTCTTCCTCCGGCGAAACCCTGATCTCTGTGCACACTCGGATCGTCTACCCCCCTAGACGTTCCTCTGACAGGGGTAGCTCGGCGTAGCTCTCTCTTGTTTTGTGTTTGTTTAGGTCATAGGGTGATGTCAAACCATGTTGGTTCACAAGTTGGGGCACTATCCTACCCGGTTTTACCTCGACGGGGAGATTCCACCCTAATACGGGTCCGGAACCTTCGCCTCTAGGTTAGAGCGCATGCATGCGAGGGGGGACACATGCAAGCACCTATATATACCAGCCTCTCACCACACCCACACACATATGATAGGGGCACATGCAAGTTTTCATCTCATTCCAATGTTCTCGTGGTCTTCCTCCGGCGAAACCCTGATCTTTGTGCACACTCGGATCGTCTACCCCCCTAGACGTTCCTCTGACAGGGGTAGCCCGGCGTAGCTCTCTCTTGTTTTGTGTTTGTTTAGGTCATAGGGTGATGTCAAACCATGTTGGTTCACAAGTTGGGGCACTATCCTACCCGGTTTTACCTCGACGGGGAGATTCCACCCTCATACGGGTACGGAACCTTCGCCTCTAGGTTAGAGCGCATGCATGCGAGGGGGGACACATGCAAGCACTTCATGTGGTCGTGGTGAGTGCTATTGAGAACCACATGCGATAATAACACTTACAAACATATAGAAATTTCTCGGGGTGTGAGAAGATTCGAACGACATTTCATGTGGACGTAGACTGCTATTCAGAGGGTACGAAATTATCCAATTAATAAAAAATATAAATAATTGATGCAAATACAAAATATATGAAAAATAGAGAAGGCTACGCCGAGGGTGACCGTCGGCGTACGTTGCTGGTACGCCGAGGGTGGCCGTCGGCGTATGCTATGCCGAGGGTCGCCGTCAGCCTAACCGACGGCACCGTTAGCGCGCCGTCCGTGCTGGCCGGCATGTGCCACGCGTCCGCTTTCTACGCCGAGGGCCTCCACTACGCCGAGGGTTACCGTCGGTGTAGTGTATACTACGCCGACGGCTTGGCTACGCCGAGGGCTGGCTAGTTGGGCTGGCCTGGTGCGGTGCTACGCCGACGGCCCCGACGTTTGGCCGTCGGCGTAGCGGACGGCCGTCGGCGCATCTGGCCATTCCTGTAGTGAGTTCACGATTTTTGCAATAGACAATTAATATTTCATGCATAAACATTTCGCCAACACGAGCTACGAAAAAGGTGCACCATCATCTCATCTTGGTGTTCATGGTCGCATCAAGCAACACCGCCGTCGCCGAACTCACCGAAGCCGTCACCATCACTTGCCGATCCACCACCACCACCACTTGCCGAAGCACCGCCACCTAGAAGAGCTTTCTTCCTTCTCTCAGATCTCTTATTACCCTCGGCGGAGGCTATGCTATGAGAAACCGCGTGGCGGTTAGCGCACCCCCGCAAGATCCCGGAACCGCGGGAGTGGCAGGAGGAGGCGGTTGAGGGTCTGCGACCTCGCCAGTGGCACAAGTGTGCTCGGTTAGATCCATGCCTTCGATTAAGGGATGAAGCGGTGCCGGATGGCGGGGAGAAGTAGATCGACAGCGGTGGCGGCTCGGAAGCGGGAATGGGGCGAGCTTAAATGCCCCTCCCACGAATCTCCCAAAGAGCACGGTTGCACTGTTCGGTCCACGACCGGGTATGTAGGGGTCGGGTCGGTAGTTTTTCACTTCCCCTAAACAGTTTTAATGGCCGGTCGGATGATCTGCTAGGCATTGTTTTTTCGCGAAAAACTGTAAACGAGCGGTTATTTTAAGATTCTATCGGATTTACGGATATGGTAGAATTGCTCTAATAAAGATAGATGGACTATATACATTACCTCGGCCGTTCTCCACAAACAAAAGAAAAACTGAACGTGTTTCCATGACAATTTTTTTCCTGAAACCAGAGAAAAACATTTGCCCATGTCAATTAATTAAGAAAAGTTTGACAAAAAAAAGTAAAGACATTGTTTATAACAAGCCTACTCACTAATGGAAAAACCCTTATTGATGACGTTTAGAAAAGAATTAGTGCCGTTCAAACGGCAAGCCACCATTCCCACGCCACTCGTAACTGCTACTGGTGGCGTGCGGCCTGAACGCCACTTATAAATTTTGTACTAGTGACGTTTGATCTTAACACCACCAATACCATGTATACTAGTGTTGTGTGCTCCGAATGCCACAAATAAATTTTGTACTAGTGATCTGAACACGACCAGTAGCATGTATACTAGTGATGTGTGCTCCAAGCGCCACAAGTAAATGTTGAACTAATGGCATTTGATCTGAACACCACCAGTAGCATGTATACTAGTAGTGTGTGGTCTGAACATATGGCATCCCGCAAAACCACTACTAGAAAATCGCGTTGAATTTGTGCATTGCATCGTCATTATCATGCATTGTTTGCCTAAAACTATTTTCGCAAAGCCGTTTTGTTTTCCAAACGCCCCGTCTTGTTTTCACATTCAAACCCGGGTCGCCGGAATATTTTGTTGTCTACTATGTTTTGCAAACGGTGCATTTTAGAATGAAATAAAATATTATATTATTTTTGCGGGGCAGTCGAACGGGCCGGATAGACCCGAACGACCACCCCATTTTTTTTAAATCGGTCCACCCCAAACCAGCCCCTCTAAATCCTACAGCTACCTAAAACTCTACCCACACCCTCCCTCCACCTCACCCCACCCAATAGCTGCTTGCCACCTCCCCTTTTCCCTTCCCCCCAGCCAATCATGTGCTGCCACCTCACCAGCCAACCCCCCTCTCTCTCTCTCCCCACTCTCCCTGTCCCACCCACGCGCCCTACCGCACACGGCACACAGCACGCACGCACCTACTCACTCGCCAGACACCCACCCCCCAGACCCAGTCAACCCTGGCCCGCCCCTGGGCCCCACACCTGGCCCACCCCCTGTCCCCTTTGCCTCCCTCTCTCTCTTCTTCCCTCCGCACCTGATCGTCAGCGCGCCCGCCTCCGCTGCTCCTCCGGGCGTGCTCCCGCCTGCTTTCGCCTGCCCGCCGCCTCGCCGGCTCGCCTCCTCCGGAGCTCCTCCAGCCCCGCCGCCTGTAACCTCCGCGGCCTCCCAGCCAGCCTGTCCGCCTCGCGGCCGCCGAGCCTCCTGCCTTCCCCATCGGGCCGCCTGCCTCGCAAGCTTCCACCGCCTCCTGCGCCCGCTCCCCGCGCCGCTCCGCCCGGCGCCACCATCTCGCTGACGCGGCGCCAAGCCCGCCTCCCGTGACCTTCCTCCGCGACGCCCGCCCGCCACCATCTCTGTCGCGCCTGCTTTTCCCTGCAAGCCGCATCGCCCTTCATAGCCACGCCGCCGCCGCCAACCTCCTCGAGCCGCCACCGGCGCCCGCCGCCGCGGCTCATGCGCGCCACAAGACGCCCCGCCTCCGCCTGGCCCGCGAGCAAGGCCGACGAGCCCCCTCCGAGCTCGCCTCTGCGCGTGTCGCCGCCACCTCTACCGAAGCTAGACCGCCTCCGCGAGCCCAACGTCCTCCGCCATCGTGACCGCAACCGGCCTTCTGTCCCGTCGCACTGCCTCCGCGCCACGTCTTGGTGACCTGCGCCCATGTCTGCGGCTAGGAGGCCTCCAGACTGTGGTGCATGCTTGATGATTAGATGCGGTGCCTCGAACCACGACGTGGACCCGATCCCGACACCGCAAACCAAGATGGCACAAGACCGTCACGAACAACATGACCTCTCCTCGGGCCTCAAGATCTACTTCTCGAACTGAGACCGATCCCAGATCGAACCACAGCACGCCAAGTTCGCCAAGACCCCGGACCCCCAAGATCTTCGCCGTGAGACGCCAAGACCTTCGGCACTACCCGACGACCGCAGATGCGACAGGATCGTTCCCAGGGCGCCAAGTTCTTCATCCCGGATGCCAGAACCGACCCGATACGCGGACCCGACAAGTTCTTCTCGACGACAAGATCACCGACAGAGAACCCGAAGAACACATGTGCGACAAGTACTCCCTCGAGAACGTCAAGTATTTCACCCCGGACACCGAGTCCGCCGAGAACCCGGATGCGACAAGATCTACCCGTTGCTCGAGAATGTTCTGCCGAGACGAACCGTCGCACCCTGAACCCCGAGACCGGACCCCGGACCTTGTCGAACCCCGAACCCCCGGAACCCCAAGTTCGTCGAACCCTCAATGTGTGAACCCCCTTTCCGAGAACCCTATTTTTATAAATGGTCAACTACATGAATTGTTGCATATTTAATTGTTATCTCGCATGCATATCTGTGGTTTGGGGGCCTTATGCCGATTCACCTAATAATTAAATATGGGGCCCATATGCGGGCAAATCTAGTCTCATATTGGCCTCATTTAAACTTGTGTAGCGAACCCGTATTATCTTTTGCCTTGTCATACAACATTTAAATGCAGGGTAGCTAAATAACTTGAATCATTTAATTAATTGTCGGGACCCCGGTTCCGCTTAATATGACCTAATCGCATCTCACCTTAGCCAAGTCATCCATCATGCATGCATCATGCCGATCTTCTGCCGTTGTATTAAATATTGCGTCCGGTGTTTCTTCTAGTGTTTTGCTTCTTCGCGGATAAGGCCGTTGAGTTCATGCGAGTGTCGTCCGTTCTTCGGTTGAACCCTTCAACAATGTTTTCAGGCGAGCATCTCCCCCTTTCTACCTATCTTACTTTTATAGTCTTTATTCCCTCCTGTTGATCTATTGCTATCTATGTTGCGATGCTTTAGTTTCCGTACCTGTGATATACCGTGCAGCCCTATATTGCCTTGGACACATCCTAATACCTGTTGTTTGGTAGATAGTTGGACTTGCGCGTCGTAGTCGCTTGCTCAAGTGCTGTGTCGCCCAAAGGCCACGCTTGTTGATGTATTGCCGCATGTTGCTGTTGGAGATGATCCTAGTTTTACTTATCGCTCACTTTAAATTCTGTTTAACAACTAAAATTGAAATCAGAGGCATCGGGTGATAGAAAATATTTGGTTTCAACGCCCACTTGTGTCCCGTGGGACCCCGAGTACTTGATACTGCCTTGATTTATCGCGCTATCCACATCCGGAGGTATATGGGACCCCCTGCGAGCTTGATTCATTCTTATTTCTTGGGGCCACAAACTAGTTTGAGGTTTTATTTACGATCTGTACTTATGCCATGCTACTTATGTATTTAAATTGTGCGAGGAGCACACTGTCGCTTAGGTATGCGGAGTGATTACGCTGCATCGACAAGCCCAGCCACACTTCGGGTTCCCGCTTCATGCCATTGTCGCAAACCTTGAGTCCGTCTCGAGCTTGCTTACTCCGCTATGGATCTACTCAATGGGGTGGCCTCAAATATTTCTGAATCTGTGATTGTTCATCGTGAAAGCCTCGTTGGGTTTTGTTTGGTTTTTCCGAGGTTGATCGGCGTGTGTTGCTATTGGTGCACCCGGCCGGTAAAACTTTCTCAAAGCCGTGTCCGCGGATATGGACGATCGAGCACGATCTCGATCATAGACAAGCATAACTAAAGTTTATGCTATAAATTTGACTTTATAATGACTAGTAATCAGCTTCACTATAATGGAATGGCTAATTAATACGCACAATTGCTTGTTTGGAGTGTCGCTATGCGACCATTGTACTGACTAGTAAGTATTGCAACTACCACGAAATGGCTGAATAAAAGTACCAACAACTCTTTGGGTTTTGGGATTATATCATGCTATCTCAGATGTCGATCGATAATTGCTGCAACTATAACGGAATGGTTAACTAAAAGTGCCCACCGCTTACTTTATCGGGATGATTATCTAAACGACTAGTAATTGCTGCAACAATAATCGAATAAATAAAGCGCCAACCTGTGAGTTCCTCGGTTGACTTCCTCGTTTGGTCTCGGGGAAACACCAGATGGGTTTGTTTGATGATAGTATCGAGTTGGATCCGAATAGGTCTTTCTTACCCTCTCGGATAGTCGCCGTTGTATCAAGTCTCAGAGGTTGTTTAGTGCATGCCGCCGCCGCCGATCCACCATACCTATGTAGGCGAGGACCGCCAATTCTAGCCTCGCCGTCTTGGCCTCGATCTTGACGCTCCTCTTTTCCTTTGCCCTTTGCCGGCACCCTTTGTTTTAAGCAGTTTTGAGATCGACGCCGTTAGCGGGGTTACCCTTCTTGGCCTGGCAGGGTTATGAACGCCATTGGTTATTCTTCGAGGCTCTTAGCCCCATTTGCATCTTGTCCGTAGCTGGACGCTATATCGCTTTTCAAGGTGATTTGGATCTTTGTATATTATATTCGTATTCTTGACTCTTTGAGTCTGTTATATATATCTGCTCGTGGGTCCCATCGAGGACTGTTGTGTAATGTTATTACTTCGTTTTCCACCCGCACGAAAGTGCCTGGTGGGCACCTTTGAATCGTTTCTATGCGGGTTTGGCGGATTTTGCTAAAACTTGCATAGGTCCGATTCTGAGGGTGTTACAGAACGCCACCAATAATATGAACACCGGTGGCGTTCTTTGTACTAAAGTAGTATCTAGTACTACATTATTGACAACCAAAGGTTCATCACATATATTAATTGAACTGGACATAAAACCAAGGTACTAGATTCACTGGCGGCATGTGCATACATGTTCTTAAACATTTCAAAGTAGGGGCGGATCCAGGCCTAGGGCAACAAGGGTCGTGGCCTTGGGCGCTGGGATTTTTTTCTTTGTGTTATTCCCGCGAAAAATAGGTGGCCCAGCCAGGCCTAGCTCGACAGAAGCGGATAAGAAACCCTTGTCCCCCTCAACCTCGCGCGTACTCGTCTCTGATTCGGGGTCGAGGACTCCCCTCCCCTGCTCGTCGCTGCACAAGGAGAAGGCCACGCCACCACCACAAGCCCGCGGCAACGCGCCCATGCGGCCACGTCGTAGTTTATGTCGCCACCGGAGCATGCCCCGGCCGTCTGGCGCCCCTGCCCCCTCTCTCTGTTGGAATTATGCCCTAGAGGCAATAATAAAGATGTTATTATTATAATTCTTGTTCATGATAAAGTTTATATTCCATGCTAGAATTGTATTAAGCGGAAACATTAATACTTGTGTGGTTTGTGAACAACACCGTGTCCCTGGTACGCCTCTAAGGACTAGCTCATTGATCAATGATGGTTAAGGTTTCCTAACCATAGACATGAGTTGTCAATTGATAATGAGATCATATCATTGGGAGAATGATATGATGGATGACCAAACTAAGCGAAGCAATTAGATCGTATCATCGTATTCATCTTTGCGTAGCTTTTCCTATGTCAAATATTGTATTCCTTAGACCATGAGATAATACAACTCCTGCACCGGAAGAAAGCTTTGAGGTCATCAAACGTCATCCTATGAGAGGTGATCATAAAGGTGTCTCTCGTGTGATCGGAAAGTATCATGGGTTGTATGTATCGAGATGGAATTTGTCCCTCCCAAGTCGGAGAGATATACTTCGGTCCCACTTTAATCGATATCAACACCGCTTGCAAGCATGTGGTTAAGGAGTTAATCACAAAGTGATATCGGATTATGGAACAGTAAAGTACTTGTGAACGAGATTGAACTAGGTATGACGAGTCGACGATCGAATCTCTGCAAGTAAAATATCGCGAGACGAAGGGAATATATATATATATGGGATTGTTTGAATCGACATCGTGGTTCATCCGATATGATCATCGATGAATGTGTGAGTCAATATGGGTGCCTGCACTACGCTGTTGATTATTGATAGAAGATCATGTCTGCATATTCTCGAACCCGCAGGGTCACACACTTAACGTGTCTCGACGCTAGGATAGATTGGATAATTGGTTTATGAATTTTTGTTCTGAGTCTCGGATGGGTTCCGGGACATCACGAGAGGTTCCGGAGTGGTCCGGAGAATAAGATTCATATAAGGCAGTGCAGTTTTTGGAGTTCGGAATTGTTCCGGGTTAATCGGTATTGTACCGGAAACTTCTAGAACCTTCCGGAAGGGGACCAACGTGGCCCCACCTTCCAGGAGGGGTCAAGGGCCTATGAGGGAGTGTCTTGGCCGCTTTGGTCCAGGGGCACAAGGCCCCATAGGGCCCAGCCGATCCTAGAGAGTTTAAATCGTTTAAACTAGAGATAGGGTTTCTAGAAGAGGGGAGAGTCCATGCGTCCCACTCCATATCCTTTGGGCTTGGGGGAGGGGCTAGGGCTGCGCCCCCCTCTATATAAAGAGGGGTGGGGGTGCACCAACCCCCCACACCTCTCCTCCAAACCCTAGCCGCCTTGCTAGCTTTCCTCTCTCCTCCCGATCGCTTGTAAGCGGCCTGCAGAAATTCTCCACCATATACACCACGCCGTCGTGTTGTAGATCCAATCTATATCTCCACCATACTTGCTGGTCCGAGGAAGGAGGAGACGCCGAGGTGCCGACGTGTGCATCTCACGGAGGCACCGCCACTTGTGGTGCTAGATCGGATCGGATCGCGAGGAGGAGAAGTGCACGACTACATCACCCACGCTCCGTTAACGCTCACTGCGAATCTTCAAGGGTATGAAGATCTAATCCAATCTCTCTCGTTGATTGCATCTCCTAGATTAGATCTTGGCTTTCCTCCGCTCGCATCCGTAGAAAATTTTGATTTACTATGCCGCGAAACCCTTCATGGTATCGAGCTAGATCTATGTAGATGTGTTTCACGAGTAGAACGCAACATGGTTGTTGCAGCGCGTTGATGTTTTCTCGCTGCAAGCCTCTTGTTTGTGTTCTTCTTATGACGGATAGTGAGATTGAAGCAGTCCGTGCCAACCTTACGCGACGTCGTCACGAGACCGCTCGCACTTGACGTGTGGCTTGTACACACATGCGGTGGTGGATGTCGCTTTCTCTCACTATAGTTGTCATGGGATTAACACCGGAGTTTGGCAAACATAATATCACCGCTAGGATTTCAGAGGTAAGAATCTCTTAGCATCTACTCCCATAAGTTATCAGAAACATGCAACAACAAAGTAGAGGCGTCTAACTTGTTTTTGCAGGAGTGTTTTCGTGATATGGTATGGCCCAAGATGTGATGTGTATAATGTATGCAATGATCATGTTTTGTATTGTTTCACGACTTGCATGTCGATGAGTACACAACCGCGTGAGCCATATGGTTGTCTTTATAATTTGTGTATGACCGTGTGTCAACTTTATACGCCATGTAATAGCTTTACCTTATCGCTAAGTAGTTAGCAATAGTTGTAGTTGCTATTCGTGGTGGAGGCAATCATGGTGGAGTGATGGAGATCATGCTAACGCACAAGATGGAGATCATTGCGCAAAGATTGGCTATACCATGTCACATAAAGTTATATGCATGTGATGTTTATCCTTTTATGTATCTTATTATGCTTAGATCGCGACGGTAGCATTATAAGATGATTCCTCACTTAAATATCAAGATAAAACTGTGTTCTCCCCAAGTATGCACCGCTATGAAAGTTCGTCGTGTCCAAGCATCACGTGATGATCGGGTGCTATAGACTCACGCCACATACAACGGGTGCAAGCCGCTTTGCACACGCGAAATACTTGGGTCTAGCTTGACGAGCCTAGCATGTACGCATATGGCCTCGCAACACAAGAACCGAAAGGTTAAGCATGAGTCATATGAATGATATGATCGACACTTCGTTGTCCACCATTGACACCACATCTCTTCTCGTGATGATCGGATTAGGTGTGGTGAATTTGGATCGTGTTTACTAAAAACTTGAGGGATGTTGAATTTAGTGGGAGTTCATCTAGTAATTTGATTAAGTTGAACTATTTATCATGAACATAGTCTAAACTTGCAAATCATCAGATCACATGGCCAAGTCCAACTTCAACTTCAACGCTTTTGCCGAGAAGGAAAAGCTTAGAAACAATGGGTCTAACTTCACCAATTGGTTCCTAATCTAAGAATCATTCTGTTCATGGACAAAAGGACTATGTCCTTGGGAAAGCGTTAGGTGACCCTCGCTGCAATCATGCTACCGATGAGAAAGCTGTCGATCAACAGAAAGATGATTATGGTGTGATTAACAACACCATGTTGTTTGCTATGGAACCGAGCTTCAAAATCGTTTTGAAGAGTATCTCGGCCCTTCGAGATTCTCGAGGAGCCGAAACCATGTTTCGACTTAGCCCGCTCCGAGAGATATGAGATCTCCGGAAGTTCTTTAAGCGCAAGATGGAGGAACGGAGTTCGTAGTGAGCACGCCATAAAGATGTTGGGCTACACTCAACGCTTGAGCAACTGGAATGCACGATTCCGCAGGAGCTCAAGATTGACAGGTTCTGCAATCACCTCCTCCCATACAAAAGTTTTGTAGTGACTCATAATCGATTGGTTCCATCGATACGATCACCGAGCTCTTCGCAGTCAAGGTTGCGTGGTGGACATCACGAAGGATAATCATGTGTTGATGGTCAACAAGCCCACCTTTAAGAAAGGTAAGGAGCTAAGCCCTTCAAGAAGGGCGGCAGCTTAATGCCCCTCGCTGAGAAGAAGCTCGTGTCCGTCCCAAGCCGATAATCGAGTGCTTCTATTGCAAGGACAAGGGTCATCGAAGAATCGCTCAAGTACTTAGTGACAAGAAGGTCGCACCATCAAAGGTATATTTGATATACATGTTATTGATGTTTTCCTTACTAGCCCTCGTTGTAGTGCTCGGGTATTTGATACCGCAGTTAATATTTGTAACTCAAACAGGAGCTACGGAATAGACGCGGCTTGCGAGGATGAGGTGACGATGCGGCGTTAACGGATCAAGAGTTGATGTGATGGCCGTCGGCATGCTCTCCTTAGTTTTACCTTCGGGATTAGTTTTAAACCTTAATAAATGTTATTATGTGACTGCGTTGAGCATGAACATTATTTCTGGATTGTGTTTATTGCAAGACGGTTATTCATTTGAATCGGAGAATAATGGTTGTTCTATTTATATGAGTAACATCTTTTATGGTCATGCACCTCTTGTAAATGGTTTATTTCTTCTAAATCTCGAAAGGGATGAAACACACATCCATAACATTGAGGCTAAGAGATGCAAAGTAGATAGTGATAATACTACTTATTTGTGGTAATCGTCTCAGGTCATATTGGTGTAAAGCATGAAGAAACTCCATTCGATGGACTTTGGAGTCTCTTGATTTTGAATCATTTGATGCTAACCATGCCTCATGGGCAAGATGATCAAAACCCGTTCTCCAGATGATGGAGCGAGCAACGGACTTGTTGGAAATCATACATACCGATGTATGCGGACCGATGAGTGTTTCGGCGGTGGATATCGCTATTTCCTCACTTTTACCGATGACTTAAGTAGATATGGGTATATCTATTTAATGAAACATAAATCAAACATTTGAAAAGTTCAAGGAATTTCGAATGAAGTGGAGAACCATCGTAATGTAAAGATTAAGTTTCTACGATCCGATCGTGGAGGTGAATATTTGAGTTATGATTTTCTCACGCATCTTAAAGCAAGTGGAATCGCTTTCACAACTCACACCCTAACACCACAGTAGAATGGTGTCCGAACGCATAATCGAACCCTATTAGATATGGTCCAATCAATGATGTCTCTACCGATTTGCTTATAGTTTTGGGGTTATGCATTAGAAACCGCTGCATTCACTTTAAATAGGGCTCCATCTAAATCCGTTGAGACGACCGTATGAACTGTGGTTTGGTGCTAAACCTAAGTTGTCGTTTCTTAAAGTTTGGGGATGCGGTTAAGCTTCGTCAAGAAGTTGATGCCGGACAAGCTCGAACTCAAAGCGAGAAATGTGTCTTCATAGGATACCCTAAGGAAACTATTGGGTATACCTTCTATCACGAAGAAGGCAAAGTGTTTGTCGAAAGAACGGTTCCTTTCTTGAGAAGGAGTTTCTCTCGAAAGAAGTGAGGGGGAGGAAAGTAGAGCTAGACGAGGTTATTGAACCTTCTCTTGCATTGGAGAGTAGCGCACCTGAAATTGTTCAGGTCACCGACCAACGATAGAGGAAGCTAATGACAAGGATCATGAAGCTTCGGACGATGCTGCTACTGAACATCGCAGGTCGACAAGGTCGCGTGCCCCTCCTGAGTGGTACGGCAACCCTGTCTTGACTGTCTTGTTAGTAGAATACACTGAACCTACGAACTATGAGGAAGCGATGATGAGCCCAGACTCTGAGAAATGGCTGGAAGCCATGAAATCCAAATTGGGATCCATGAGCGAAAACCAAGTATGGACTTTGGTGGACCCTCCTCGCGACCGAAAGGCCGTTGAGTGCAAATGGATCTTCAAGAAGAAAACGGACGCGGATGGTAATGTTACCGTCTATAAAGCACGGCTTGTCGCGAAAGGTTTTCTACAAGTTCAAGGTGTTGACTATGATGAGAATTTCTCTCCCGTAGCGATGTTTAAGTCCATTCGGATTTTATTAGCAATTGCTGCGTTTCATGATTATGAAATATGGCAGATGGATGTCAAGACTGCTTTCCTCAATGGGAACATTGATGAAGAGTTGTATATGATGCAACCCGAAGGTTTTGTCGATCCTAAGGATGCTAGTAAAGTATGCAAACTTCAGCGTTCCATTTATGGACTGAAGCAAGCATCTCGGAGTTGGAACCTTCGTTTTGATCAAGTGATCAAGAGCTTTGGATTTGTTCCAAATTGCTACGAAGCTTGTATCTACAAGAAAGTGAGTGGGAGCTCGGTGACGTTTCTGGTACTGTATGTGGATGACATATTGATTTTCGGAAATGACATCAACATTCTTAACGATGTGAAGAGTTATTTGAACAAGTGTTTTTCAATGAAAGACCTAGGTGAAGTTGCTTATATATTGGGCATCAAAATCTATAGAGATAGACAAAGACGCCTGATAGCTTTAAGCCGCAGTACATACCTAGACAAAGTTCAAAAGGTTCGTAATGGATAAAGCAAAGAAAGGTTCAAGGCCTATGTTGTCGTAAGATATTGAGCAAGGCTCAGGTCCACCACTAAATGATAGGGAAGCTATGAGCAAAGTGCCTTATGCCTCGGCCATAGGTTCCATCATGTATGCCATGCCGTGTACTAGACCGATGTGTCCAATGCTCTTAGTTTGACGAGCGATATCAAAGTGATCCAGAGTGGAACCTTTGGACAGCCGTGAAGAACATCCTAAAGTACCTAAATAGGACTAAAGAAATGTTCTTAGTCTATGGCGGTGATGAACAACTTGTCGAAAAGGTTACGCCGATGCTAGTTTCGACAATCGACAAGGATGATTCTAAATCTCGCATGTGATACGTGTATATTTTGAATGGAGGAGCTGTGAGTCGGAGAAGTGCGAGCAAGCGTGATCGCGGGATCTATGAGAAGCGGAATACATGGCTGCCGCAGGTCAAGTGAAGGAGTTTGGATCGAAACTTCATCATCGATCTTGGCGTCTTCCAAGTGCATTGGACCCATCGGAGATATTGTGTGACAACACCGTGCCATAGCACTCGCTAAGGAACCAAGATATCATCCAAAGACCAAGCATATCAACTGCAAGTTTCATATAATCCGAGATTATATAGCGTATGGATATCCAAGATTAGCAAAGTACATACAGATCGAATGTCGCATCCATTGACTAAACCTCTTCCACGTGTAAATATGATCGACACCTCGGTGCCATGGGTGTGAGATTGTTGCCAAATGTAAACTAGATTATTGACTCTAGTGCAAGTGGGAGATGTTGGAATTATGCCCTAGAGGCAATAATAAAGATGTTATTATTATAATTCTTGTTCATGATAAAGTTTATATTCCATGCTAGAATTGTATTAGCGGAAACATTAACACTTGTGTGGTTTGTGAACAACACCGTGTCCCTGCACGCCTAAGGACTAGATCATTGATCAATGATGGTTAAGGTTTCCTAACCATAGACATGAGTTGTCAATTGATAATGAGATCATATCATTGGGAGAATGATATGATGGATGACTCCAAACTAAGCGAAGCAATTAGATCGTATCATCGTATTCATCTTTACGTAGCTTTTCCTATGTCAAATATTGTATTCCTTAGACCATGAGATAATACAACTCCTGGTACCGAAGAAAGCTTTGAGGTCATCAAACGTCATCCTATGAGAGGGTGATCATAAAGGTGTCTCTCGGTGATCGGAAAGTATCATGGGTTGTATGTATCGAGATGGAATTTGTCCCTCCCAAGTCGGAGAGATATACTTCGCCCACTTTAATCGATATCAACACCGCTTGCAAGCATGTGGTTAAGGAGTTAATCACAAAGTGATATCGGATTACGAACGAGTAAAGTACTTAACGTGAACGAGATTGAACTAGGTATGACTGCAACGATCGAATCTCGCAAGTAAAATATCGTGAGACGAAGGGAATATATATATGGGATTGTTTGAATCGACATCGTGGTTCATCCGATATGATCATCGATGAATGTGTGGAGTCAATATGGGTGCCCAGACCAGTCATGATTATTGATAGAAGATCATGTCTCATATTCTCGAACCCGAGGTCACACACTTAACGTGTCTCGACGCTAGGATAGATTGGATAATTGGTTTATGAATTTTGTTCGAGTCTGATGGGATCCGGGACATCGAGAGGTTCCGAGTGGTCCGGAGAATAAGATCCATATAAGGCAGCAGTTTTTGGAGTTCGGAATTGTTCGGGTTAATCGGTATTGTACCGAAACTTATAACCTTCCGGAAGGGGACCAACGTGGTCCCACCTTCCGGAGGGGCATGGGCCTATGAGGGAGTGTCCTTTGGGCCAGGGCACAAGGCCCCATAGGGCCCGATCCTAGAGAGTTTAAATCGCTTAAACTAGAGGTAGGGTTTCTAGAGGAGAGTCCATGCCCCACTCCTTATCCTTTGGGCTTGGGAGGGGCTAGCTGCCCCTCTATATAAAGAGGGTGGGCGCACCAACCCACACCTCTCCTCCAAACCCCTAGCCGCCTTGCTAGCTTTCCTCTCTCCCTCCCGACTATTTGTAGGCGAAGCCCGCAGAATTCTCCACCATATACACCACGCCGTGTTGTAGATCCAATCTATCTCTCCACCATACTTGCTGGTCCGAGGAAGGAGGAGACGTCGAGGTGCTGCATGTGTGCATCTCACGGAGGGACCGCCACTTGTGGTGCTAGATCGGATCGGATCGCGAGGAGGAGAAGCGAGTACGACTACATCACCCACGCTCCGACGTAACGCCCGTTAGCGAATCTTCAAGGGTATGAAGATCTAATCCAATATCTCTCGTTGATTGCATCTCCTAGATTAGATCTTGTCTTTCCCTCTATTCGCATCCGTAGAAAATTTTGATTTACTATGCCGCGAAACCCTTCACTCTCTTGACGCCTCAAGAACCCTAGCTGGGGCCTCCCTCTACAAGGCGACGGTGAATCAGCGACAGGGTCCTCCCTACTCGGCTGCTATTTTTTGTTAATTCCTGCTGATTGCTAGCTGCCTAGCCAACTTGATCTTGGTTAGTTTTTTCTTTAGAAATAGACACGGGGCTATGGGAATAGACATAGTCACAGATAGATAAACATAGACATAGCGGATGAATAACTATGGTTTAACAATTGTTCGAAATTGATTTCATGTTTCAGGAAGAGAAGATATAGAGATATTTTCCATCGATCTCACCAGAGAATGAAGTCACATAGAGGAATTTTACCATGTCGTTTTGGTAAAATCTCATATTTGTATCAACAACTGACTATTTCATTTCATACTTATACACTTTCTTATAAAATATTCTTGTCCCTTTTTAATGTACTGATCTTCTATTATTGATGTGCTTATGATACGCTGAGATGAACTAAAATAATGCTTTTGTATTTTGTACTAGAATTTCTATATTTTTTTGGCATCTCTTACATATGATTCTGTTGGAATTATGCCCTAGAGGCAATAATAAAGATGTTATTGTGTTAATTATTGTTCATGATAAAGTTTATATTTCATGCTAGAATTGTATTAAGCGGAAACTTTGATGCTTGTGTGGTTTATGAACAACACCGTGTCCCTAGTACGCCTCTATGGACTAGCTCATTGATTAATGCTGGTTAAGGTTTCCTAACCATAGACATGAGTTATCGATTAATAATGAGATCATGTCATTGGGAAAATGATGTGATGGATGCATTCCAAATCAAGCGAAGCAATTAGATCGTGTCATCGTGTTCATCTTTGCGTGCTTTTTCTTATAACAAATATTGTATTCCTTAGACCATGAGATAATGTAACTCCTCATCGGAAGAAAGCTTTGAGGTCATCAAACGTCATCCTATGAGAGGGTGATCATAAAGGTGTCTCTCAGGTGATCGAAAAGTACTTGTTGGGTTATATGTATCGAGATGGGATTTGTCCCTCCCAAGTCGGAGAGATATACTTCGGGCCCACTCGGTAATCGATATCAACACCGCTTGCAAGCATGTGGTTAAGGAGTTAATCACAAAGTGATATCGGATTACGGAACGAGTAAAGTACTTGTTGTGAACGAGATTGAACTAGGTATGCCGATACCAATGATCGAATCTCGGGCAAGTAAAATATCGCGTGACGAAGGGAATATAAATATGGGATTAATTGAATCCTGGCATCGTGGTTCATCTGATATGATCATCGATGAATATGTGGGAGTCAATATGGGTTTCCAGACCTCGCTGTTGATTATTGATAGAAGATCACGTCTGCATGTTCTCGAACCCGTAGGGTCACACACTTAACGTGCCTCGACGCTAGGATAGAATGTATAATGAGTTTTTGTTCGGAGTCTCAGATGAGATCCAGGACATCACGATAGGTTCCGGAATGGTCCGAAGAATAAGATTCATATAAAGGAAAGCAATTTTTGGATTTCGGAATGTTCGGTATTGTACCGGAAGGTTCTAGAAGCTTCCGGAGTGGGACCAACGTGGCCCCACTTGTCGGAGGGGGGCGTGGTCCTACGAGGGAGTGCCCTGGCCGCATTGGGCCAGGGGCACAAGGCCCCATAGGCCCAGCCGGCAAAAACCTAGGGGAAACCCTACAAGGGGTGAAGACTTGCCCCCCACACCACTCTTGTGGCCGCCGGCCCTAGGGCTTGGAGGAGGGGAAAGGGGGCCGTCTAGCCCTCTATATAAAGAGGGAAGGGGTGCACCCTCCAACCACCCCTCCATGAACCCTAGCCGCCTACCTGCTGCCCTCCAGATCTCTCTCTCTCTCTCCCGACTGCGTGTAGGCGAAGCCCTACCGCAGAAACTCTCCACCCTTGCACCACGCCGTCGTGCTGTAGGTCCAATCTATCTCTCCACCCCACTTGCTGGATCAAGGAAGGAGGAGACGTCGTGGTGCCGTACGTGTGCATCTCTTGGAGGCGTCGCCACTTGCGGCGTTGGATCGGATCGGATCGCGAGGAGGAGAAGGCTAGTACGACTACATCAACCATGTTCTGTTGAACGTTCCGCTGTGCGATTTCTTCAAGGGTATGAAGATCTCATCTATCCCTCTCATTGATTGCATCTCCTAGATTAGATCTTGGCTTTCCCTTTTGCATCCGTAGAATTTTTTTGATTTACTATGCTGCGAATCCCTTCAGTGGTATCAGAGCTAGATTTATGCGTAGATGTGTTTCACGAGTAGAACGCAACATGCTTGTTGCAGGCGTTGATGTTTTATGTTGCAAGCCTCTTGTTATGTACTTCTTATGACGCGGGATAGTGAGATCGAAGCGGTCTAGGCCAACTTTACGTGACCTCGTTCGCGAGACCGGCTCCGCACTTGACGTGTGGCTTGTTCCACACATGTAGCTGGTGGATGCCAATTTCTCTCACTATAGTTGTCATGGGATTTACACCAGATGTTGGCAACCATAATACCACCGTTGTGGCTTTTCGTAGGTAAGAATCATTCTTAGCTTGTTACTTCTATAAGCCACGTAAAACATGCAACAACAAATTAGAGGCGTCTAACTTGTTTTTGCAGGGAGTGTTTATGTGATATGGTATGGTCCAAGATATGATATGTATGTTGTATGCAATGATCATGTTTTGTAATATTTCACGACTTGCATGTCGATGAGTACACAACCGGCAGGATCCATACAGTTGTCTTTATAATTGTGTATGACTTGTGTGTCAACTTATTATACGCCATGTAATAGCTTTACTTTATCGCTAAGTAGTTAGCAATAGTTGTAGTTGCTATTCGTGGCGGAGGCAATCATGGTGGAGTGATGGAGATCATGCTGGCATGCACAAGATGGAGATCATTGGCTATACCATGTCACATAAAATTATATGCATGTGATGTTTATCCTTTTATGTATATTATTATGCTTAGATCACGACGGTAGCATTATAAGATGATTCCTCACTTAAAGATCAAGATAAAACTGTGTTCTTCCCATCTATGCACCGTTGTGAAAGTTCGTCGTGTTCAAGCACCACGTGATGATCGGGTGCTATAAACTCTGTGTTCACATACAACGGATGCAAGCCAGTTTTGCACACGCGGAAATACTTGGGTTTAACTTGACGAGCCTAGCATGTATAGACATGGCCTCGGAACACACGAACCTAAAGGTTAAACATGAGTCATATGAATGATATGATCAACACTTTGTTGTCCACCATTGAAACCACATCTCCTCTCGTGAAGATCGGATTAGGTGTGGTGAATTTGGATCGTGTTCACTAAACAACTTTAGGGATGTTGAATTTAGTGGGAGTTCATATATTAATTTGATTAAGTTGAACTAGTTATCATGAACATAGTCTAAATTGTACTTGCAAATTTTGTAGATCAAATGGCTAAGTCCAACTTCAACTTCAACGTTTTTGCTGAGAAAGAAAAGCTTAAAAACAATGGGTCTAACTTCACCAACTGGTTCCGCAATGTGAGAATCATTCTCGCTGGCGGACAAAAGGACTATGTCCTTGAGAAAGCGCTAGGTGACGCCCCTGCTATAGATGCGCCGGCTGATGAAAAAGTTGTTTATCAATCGCGCAAAGATGATTATGGTGTGATTAAGATCACCATGTTGTTTGCTATGGAATCAGACCTTCAAAATCATTTTGAGGAGTTTGCCGGGCCCTTTAAGATTCTTGAGGAACTGAAAACCATGTTTCGCTCAGTCCGCTCGAGAGATATGAGATCTCCGAAATTCTTTAACCGCAAGATGGAGGAAGGGAGTTCCGTTAGTGAGCACGCCATTAAGATGTCGGGCTACACTCAACGCCTTGAGCAATCGGACTGCAAGATTCGAAGAGCTCAAGATTGATAGAGTTCGCAATCACTCCCTCCTAGCTACAAAGGTTTTGTAGTTACTCATAATCGATTGGTTCCACTGATACGATCATCGAGCTCTTCGCTAAGTCAAGGTGGACATCAAGAAAGATAATCATGTGTTTATGGTCAACAAGCCCACTTCAAGAAAGGTAAGGTGCAAAGAAGTCCTTTAAGAAAGGCACAAGCGCGTTGTTCTGCTGAGAAGAAGCTCAAGTCTGGACCTAAGCGGACACTAAGTGCTTCTATTGCAAGGACAAGGGTCACTTTAGCGCAGAATCGTCCTAAGTACTTAGCGACAAGAAGGGTGGCACCATTAAAGGTATATTTGATATACATGTTATTGATGTTTACCTTACTGGCGCTCGTTGTAGTGCCTTGGTATTTGATACTGGTTCAGTTGCTAATATTTGTAACTCGAAACAGGAGCTACGGAATAGACGACGGCTCTCAAGAGATGAGGTGACGATGCGCGTTGGCAACGGATCAAGAGTTGATGTGATGGCTGTCGGCACGCTCTCCTTAGTTTTACCTTCGGGATTAGTTTTAAACCTTAATAAGTGTTATTATGTGCCTGCGTTGAGCATGAATATTATATCTAGATCGTGTTTATTGCATGATAGTTATTCATTTCAATCGGAGAATAATGGTTGTTCTATTTATATGAGTAACATCTTTTATGGTCATGCACCTGCTATGAATGGTTTAGTTATTCTAAATCTCGAAAGCAATGAAACACACATCCATAACATTGAGGCTAAGAGATGCAAAGTAGATAGTGATAATTCAACTTATTTGTGGCACTGCCGTCTAGGTCATATTGGTGTAAAACGCATGAAGAAACTCCATTCTGATAGACTTTTGGAGTCTCTTGATTTTGAATCATTTGACACGTCGAGCCATGCCTCATGGGCAAGATGATCAAAACCCGTTCTCGATGATGGAGCAAGCAACGGACTTGTTTAAAATCATACATACCGATGTATGCGGACCAATGAGTGTTTCACGGTGGATATCGCTATTTTCTCACTTTATCGATGGCTTAAATAGATATGGGTATATCTATTTAATGAAACATAAATCTGAAACATTTGAAAAGTTTAAAGAATTTCGAACGGTGGAAAACCATCGTAATGAAAATTAACTTTCTACGATCCGATCGTGGAGGTGAATATTTGAGTTATGATTTTCTCACGCATCTTAAAGCAAGCGAATCGTTTGCAACTCACGCCACCCGAACACCACAGCGCAATGGTGTGTCTCGAGCACGGAATCGAACTCTATTAGATATGGTGCGATCGATGATGTCTCTTACATTTGTCGTTATCATTTTGGGGTTATGCATTAGAAACCGTCATTCACTTTAAATAGGGCACCATCTAAATCGTTGGGACGACACCGTATGAACTGTGGTTTGGTGCTAAACCTAAGTTGTCGTTCTTAAAGTTTGGGGATGAGAAGCTTACGTCAAGTTGATGCGGTCAAGCTCAAACCCAAAGCGGAGAAATGCGCCTTCATAGGATACCCTAAGGAAACGATTGGGTATACCTTCTATGATTCAAAGGCAAAGTGTTTCTGAAGAACGGATCCTTTCTTGAGAAGGAGTTTCTCTAAAGAAGTGAGTGGGAGGAAGGTAGAGCTAGAGGTTATTGAACCTTCTCTCGAAGTTGGAGAGTAGCGCAAGACTGAAATTCTTCCAAAGGCCGTGCACCAACAAGAGAGGAAGCTAATGATGAGGATCATGAAACTCGGACGATGCTACCGCTGAAAGTCGATGTCGACAAGGTCACGTGCCCTCCCCGAGTGGTACGGCAACCCTGTCTTAACGCCTTATTAGTAGACAAAGTGAACCTGGAACTATGAGGAAGCAATGATGAGACTGACTGAGAAATGGCTAGAGGCCATGAACCGACTTAGGATCCATGAGCGAAAACCAAGTATGGACTTTGGTGGATTCCTCCTAGCGACCGTAAGGTCGTTGAGTGCAAATGGATTTTCAAGCAGAAAACGGACACGAATGGGAATGTTACTGTCTATAAAGCTCTACGTGTCGCGAAAGGTTTTCGACAAGTTCAAGGTGTTGACTACGATGAGACTTTCTCTCCCGTAGCGATGTTTAAGTCCATTCGGATTTTATTATCAATTGTTGTGTTTCATGATTATGAAATATGGCAGATGGATGTCAAGATCTGCTCCTCAATGGCAACATTGATGAAGAGTTGTATATGATGCAGCCCAAGGTTTTGTCGATCCTAAGGATGCCGATAAGGTGCAAACTTCAACGTTCCATTTATGGACAAGCAAGCATCCGGAGTTGGAACCTTCGCTTTGATCAAGTGGTCAAGAGCTTTGGATTTGTTCCAAATTTCTATGAAGCTTGTATCGACAAGAAAGTGAGTGGGAGCTCGACATTTCTAGTACTATATGTGGATGACATATTGATTATTGGAAATGACATTGGTATGCTTAACGATGTGAAGAGTTATTTGAATAAATGTTTTTCAATGAAAGACCTAGGAGAAGTCGCTATATATTAGGCATCAAAATCTATGGAGATAGACAAAGACGCCTAATAGCTTTAAGCCAAAGTACATACCTAGACAAAGTTCTTAAAAGGTTCAGAATGGATAAGGCAAAGAAAGGTTCAGTGCCCATGTTATCAGGTAAGATATTGAGCAAGGCTCGTGTCCACCTTACGGTAAACGATAGAGAAACCATGAGCAAAGTGCCATATGCCTCGGCCATAGGTTTTATCATGTATGTCATGCTGTGTACTAGACCGGATGTGTCCAATGCTCTTAGTTTGACGAGCAGATACCAAAGTGATTCAGGAGTGGAACACTGGACAACCGAAGAACATCCTAAAGTATTTAAATAGGACTAAAGAAATGTTCTTGGTCTATGGAGGTGATGAGCATTTCTGCCGTAAAAGGTTACGCCGACTAGTTTCGATAATCGACCGGATGATTCTAAATCTCGAGTGTGATACGCTTATATTTTGAATGGAGGAGTGTGAGTCAGAGAAGTCGAAAGCAAAGCAAGATCGCGGGATCTATAGTAGAATCGAATACATGGTTGATGCAAGCGCCAAGTGAAGGAGTTTGGATCGAACTTCATCATCGAAGCTTGGTGTGGTTCCAAGTGCCTTGGACCCACCGGAGATATTATGTGTGACAACACCGCGCCATAGCATCGCTAAGGAACCAAGATATCATCCAAAGACTGTGCACATCAACCGGTTTCATATAATTGGAGATTATATAACAGATGGAGATCAAGATTAGCAGTACATGAATCAATGTCGCAGATCCGCTGACTAAACCTCTTCCACGAGCAAAACATGATCGCACCTTAATGCCATGGGTGTTAGATTGTTGCTAGATGTAAACTAGATTATTGACTCTAGTGCAAGTGGAGATCATGGAATTATGCCCTAGAGGCAATAATAAAGATGTTATTGTTATAATTCTTGTTCATGATAAAGTTTGTATTCCATGCTAGAATTGTATTAAGCGGAAATTTTGATACTTGTGTGGTTTATGAACGACATCGTGTCCCTAGTACGCCTCTATGGACTAGCTCATTGATTAATGTGGTTAAGGTTTCCTAACCATAGACATGAGTTATCGA
>CP125973.1:9729764-9832663 GCA_030063025.1 Avena longiglumis
AAGAAATTTACCATGGTCACCACGAGTCGGTTTGGTGGACTGTATTGTAGTCTAAGGAAGTATATAGTAACAACTTTGGATCAATAGTCTATTGCTAAAACAATGCTGAAAATGTAATGAAAAAAGGGCCAAACTTATCCATGTTCTGTTACTTGCCGGCACCTGATATTGCACTATTGTGTGCTCATTTTGTAGACAGTGTTGATGCCTGATAATGCACTGTATTGTGCATATGCCTGCTCATTTTGTAGACAGTGTTGATAGACTATCTGTCTTGAATGATGATGTGGTGTTACTACTGGTGTAGATAGTTTCGGCTTGTAAAGTAAAATAGTGTCATCTTTGATTGTGTTTTAGCTCCATAAATAGTGGCCACTGTGTGCAAAAATTATAATAGCCTGAATCCAATCCTTGTTTTCTCCAGAAATAGTACAAATGTGACAATATGCTTGATGTGTTGTGCTTGCTCGCTTGTTGTTGTCATTGTTGTGCTTGTTCTTCTTCTTAGTCTGGAACATCCACATATTATATGTCCACCCTACTTGTGCTACTACTACTTCTATGCTACTTGAGCTGCTACTACTTCTATTATCTGTGTTGCTACTACTATCTGTTCCTTATATCCATCCTAGTGTTGCTCTGGCTACTACTATCTGTGGTGCTACTGTGCTTCTACTACTATCTGTGTTGGGACAACAACACCTTGAAATTGTGCTTGTGCTTGTATGAAGCACTTTATTATGTCGTGTATGCAGGTTCTTGTATGAAACGAGTCACGATTTTTGCCGGAATGTTGATTAACTTCCGTTTCGGCAGAAATCGGGCACTCCTAGTTTAAGAAAATTAGAAAAGGTCATGCCGGATTTTTCCGTGCATTTAACCAATTATTTGTTTTTTATTAGTGCAAAGATGTGTGACAACGACGAGGCTGGATGTTCTAAGCGCATCAGCGCTGAAGGAGAACTCATACCTCCGAATAAACAATTGACATTACGGAGGCGGCCCAATGACTAGAAGGCGATGAAGAATACCATCCTTGGAGAGCAAGGATGATGAGATGGAAGACATGGAGGAAGAAGCCGAAGGAGCGGTGACGATGAAACCACGATGGTGGCGAGGGCACGAGGAGTGGTATCAACCCTCCTAAGAAGAAGAAGTAGAAGGACCGGGCGCGAACACGGTCGGTAGCGATCGGGAGGAAATTACGAAGTGAGCCCATCGGGGTTCCTTTGGAGCCCGCCCTTATCGTCAAAGGGTAGGGTGGGCAAGTGGCGCGATCACCGGACAACCATCTCGATCAACACCGAGAATCTCGGCATAAAGATAATGGCCACTTGCGCACACTCCTCTTGAAGCCGCACGCGAAGATACAAGTTCCCGCTAAGTATCGAACACAAATTATCATGGGAGCAAGTAAACAAATCTGCCCTCACAAAGATGAGCACCATACTGCCACTGGAGAACCGGATAAAGAAGAAGATCTATAAAGAAGGCAAAGTCTCGAGGAGATCCGGAAGATTGACCCGAGATCACCGAAGATCGGTTCAGGAGTTCAAGGAGAGGTGTGAATCGAAGAGCCACCGCCAATAGTAATCGGGGAAAGGTCTTGGCGATGAATATAGGTCATCACCATCTCGGATCTGGTGGATCTGAAACGCGAGGCCAAATGGAATAAGGAGGACGAAGAGTATAGATCCAAGGGATAGAAAACCCTTTGTTAAATTCGAACCCGGGAAGGTTCGAAACTTCATCAGGGCCCGTTACCATGTGGACCCAAAAACCAAACAACTCACCGCGGATCCTGCGGTGAAGGAATTCGAGGAAATTGTGGTAAGTATAATCTAATTACCGCGGATCAACTCGATTGCAATCTAATCGATGATCTAAACGATTCACTATTACTTCTTCTGCAGGAGGAGGAAATTGTTGCTAGTCATGGATCCCCGGGTTCCTCATCCCAGGGGTCGACGGCGGCCACCCGGTGGGATAACCCTTTTAACAGGGTGATGAACCGGGCCAAGAAAATAGAGCCAGTTACGATGAAGCCGTCGCCAGCTGGCCGTTTGGCCGGCCTCGGGGGTAAGAATTGGGTGGATCATTTTGGTCCACCGCTGAGGACGCATGTGGCGCCGTCGGGAAGGAGCGAGGAGGAAAACCGGGAGGTTCAAGAACTTAAGGCACAAGTGGCGCGGATCCATGAGATCGTCCAAGACAACTGGCAATCACCCTCACGTCCTTCCTGCCTACCTTGGTGGAGTCAATAGCAAACGGAGTGCGGGTGGTCGGTAGGGTCGTGCGATTCAAGCATGGTCGTGACCACTCGAACAGCGCGGGCCGACAAATCAGCGAACTCGTGATCGTGACTCCGCCCGCTAGCACCGCGGCACCGCAAGTATTGGTGACTCCCCTGCCATCACCGCGCGGAGTACATGTTGGTGCCCCCACGCCATCGTGGCGGCGCGGAGCTCCAGCACCCGTCGGTAGGGAGAATACACGGCTGACGGCACCGCGCCATCAAGCAGCCCTTCCGTCTGCTTGCGCCCGTGCGTATGCGGTCGCGTCGACATTAGCCGATCTCGGCGCCATCATGGTAAAACAAATTGCTTTAATTACCACCTTTCATGCCATCTATTACTCTTATGGCATCTCGACGACGTCGTACATGTTTTCTGAGCGCATGTTCCGTGCACTCTCTTATGCTACGTGAACAACGAGCTGAGGATGTTGCCAAGGTACCATCGTTCAACCCTTGCGCCGCGTTCCTCAAGGCCGATGTATAAGCGTGCACAGGTTAAAATTTGTCGACCGCTAAGGGGCTGCGACGACCGAACCTCCCATTCAACCCCGAGGCGGATGAAGAAGAGTAAATGCATCCTCGAACTTGCTTCGTCTTATTCTTGCTATGGCCAAAGAGCATGATCCGTTTGGGACGGGGGCCATCACGCCACGAACAGCACCGCACATCGTGCGACAAGCGGTGGCAAGGCCCCTCAGCCCTCGCCGCACCTCCACGGTGGGTCGAGATGATCATGTTGATGATATGCACATGGAGCAGGATCCGCCGAGGACGGCATTTAAGGAATGATCACTTCTTCAGCACTCGGTTTGGCACGAAGAAGACCTAGCTGGTGGCCCCATAGAAAGCCACTATCACCAAGCGTCTGTTTGGTTCTCGGGACGCCTCGCTTGCGCCTTCTGAGCCGGTGATACAACCAACCAGCCCTTTATTCTAAGCCCGACACACTACATAGGGAGGCGTGCTCGATTGCGATGCATGCCCGCTCTCCAAAAGTAAAAAGGGCAGAAAAGAAAATCTAGCATTTCGAGCCAGCGGTGGCGTCAACAATCGTGAATCCGATCAGGTTTGAGGCCACCAAGATCCGAGGGTATTATGTGGAGGATTCATGTGGCGGGTGAGCCCATGCTACCTAAGAATTTGCGGAAGCTTCGCCGATTCGGGCAGAGTGTGCATGACGGCGTGTTGGCGATAGAGAGCGTCTTCTATCGGAGAAAGATCCTCGCACCGGTATTCGTGGTTAAGGTGCCACCGGCTTGGGCTTCGACAATGCCCTCGGATCTGTTCTTCCTGCGGTTCGACGACATCTTCAATATGTTCCACCTATACCCTGCACTATACCATGGTCCGTACATTTTTCTCTCATCGGCCATGCAGATCATTAGAGAGAACACACCATCACTATAGTGGACCCCTGCATGCGTGATGCTGCTTGGGTTCCCCATGAGCGACGTATCGTGGCCTCGTACCTAAAAATAATCCTCGTGGCGAACAAGACAAAGGAATACATTCTCATGCCTTACTTTCCCGAGTAAGTCGTTATTCACTCGCCACCATCGATTGGCTTTATTAGATCATCATCATTCTTTTTCCAACACATTCCATTTGAATTTTTGCGAGAGATGAACCTTTGCGCTCATCTCCTTATCGTGAAGCATTCCCATGCGTATTTCGACTCGGGGAGTCTAGAAAAGAAAAAAAACTACGACAAGATCAAGGAAGTTCGGATGATGCTCTCGGCTTTGCCTCGACGGAAGGCACCACCTTGATGCGTCACGAAGGTCAAGTTCGGCGACGTCTTCAACCACGTAACGTAGTTCCCTGCGTGAAGTAGAAAAACGATGAAGGAAGCCTACTCGCACTCCATCACATGAGGCGTTCCTACTTGACCAGCAGAATTCTCTGCTGCGGATCATCTCAAGCGATGGGCGAAGCAAAGGCCAAGATCAATGATTCGGATATTAGACAAGAGATGTATCGCATCGAGCGGCGATTTGGGGCAATCATCTTCGTGATGTCATGACTTGAGGATCTTCTACGGAGGAAATATCCCGAATAACCGTGACATAGAAGATCACCTAGAGATGCAGGGTGACTATAGGAAGTTCATGACGAGACAAGGCGTCCTCCCGTTCCCTAAGCCGAGCCAGAAGGCTTGATGTTGGCCTAGTTGTAGTTACAAACTATAGATGACCTTTGTGTGTGTGGACAAGTGTACTTATCTTATTAGGTTTATGAATAATCGCTTACTTATTTTGCTTATTATTATTATATATCAATCAATGCTTGGTTTTTTTGCTTACTCTTTGGTCCTTTGCTCAATTTGGTCCTTCTTTTTTTCCTTACTCTTTTTTCGAGAATAATGCCGATGATTGAAATGTCGTGGCACACTATATATGTGAATGTGCTATGATGGGATTGTGAGCCTTGTGATATGCACAAGTCCAGGTCTTGTGCATCCTACTTGGCTAACGGTTCCATCATAGCATATTCCTGTGCCCAACGACCTACGTATATATATGAGGCATTCTTTTCGAGTTATTTTTGTCTTTTTCGAGAATATGCCGATGATTGAAATGTCGTGGCACAATATATATGTGAATGTGCTATGACGGGATAGTTAGCCTTGTGATATGCACAAGTCCAGGAATTGTGCATCCTACTTGGCTAACTGTTCCGTCATAGCATATTCCTGTGTCCAACGACCTAGCTAGTTATATATGAGGCATTCTTTTCGAGCTACTTTGGTCTTTTTCGAGAATAATGCCGATGATTGAAATGTCGTGGCACACTATATATGTGAATGTGCTACGATGGGATTGTACGCCTTGTGCTATGCACAAGTCCAGGTGTTGTGCATCCTACTTGGCGTACGGTTCCATCGTAGCATATTCCTGTGTCCAACGACCTATGTATATATATATGAGGCATGCTTTTTGAGTTAATTTGGTCTTTTCGAGAATAATGCCGATGATTGAAATGTCATGGCACACTATATGTGAATGTCTTTGCTGCGATGGGATTGTTATTTTGTGCTATGCAGTCCGTGTTGTGCATCCTACTTGGCGAGCAGTTCCATCGTAGCATATTCTGTCGAACAACCTAGTTATATATGAGGCATGCTTTTGATTTTGGTCTTTTGATTTAGGAGTACTTTCTATAAGTGTATCTTCATATGCGACTTTAATTATATATGTTTTTTCTCAATCACTGGTTAATTATTATTGTCAACTTATAGATGACGTGGTACGTCAGGTACAAGGGACGGTTCGAGTCTACGATGATTGGGAAGACTGGGAGACAGGTGCACCGTTTCAGCGGCAATAGCTACAAAGGGTACAACATTATGGCGGAGGCGGAAGCTAGATACACGCGCTATCTAGCGGGAGTTAGGACAAGGAACCGGATGAAGACCTACACCTTCGTCGCGGCGGTGATCATGCTTATCTTCTTTGGTTATTTATCCCGTGTTTGTGTCTAGCTAGTTTAGATGTCTAGGCGAGCTTCCGAGCTCTAACTTGTTCGATCGACACATGTATTCGCATGTCACCAACTACTACTTTGTAACATGATCGGAACAATGTAACTTAGACTATGTATTCATGTATGAGACTTATCTATATGTATTTGTTTCAATCTTGTTTTTCATATTGAGTATCTATATATATAATTGTATATCTTGTATCTGTGTGTGTATATCTTCTGTAATATTGTATATAATCTGTATTGTATATAATATGGCTCGGAAACTAAAAAAATACATCTGTGGCGCACATGGTCTACCTTCTGTGGCACACTACACCTAAAGCGCACTATGGAATCTTAGTGGCGCACTAGGTAGTGCGCCACAGAAGATCCCAGGGGTAGCGCACCTGCCCAAACATCTGTAGCGCACTAGCAGGGTGCACGCCTGTCTTCACAACCTGGCGCACTAGGCGGCGCACGCTGAGAGATAGCCGTAGCGCAAGGCCCGTGGCGCACTGCTAGTGCGCCACGGATGATGTTTCCAGGTGCGCCACTAAAGGCCATTTTTCTAGTAGTGTTAGTGAGAAGCAATGGGAGAAGCGGCCTCAAGCTCCTCCACAAGCTCAAGATGGGCCACTTCCCAAGAAGCCTCAAGCTCTTCTTCATGGTGCAGCTTCTCCCAAGAAGAAAGACGGCAAGAGAAGAACTTGCTACATATGCCGTGAGAAGGGGCACCTTTCTTCCTCATGCACCATGGGTAACTCCTCATCCCATCCTATCTTGTTTGATGATGCTTATTCACTTCATAAGGATGAGGGTGGCAATGTGTTTGCCAAATTTGTTGGTGCCCAAAGTGGTGTCAAGAAAAGAACCATTTGGGTGGCGGCCGGGGCTTGCTGGCCGGAAGGGCGGGCGGACGGCCCAAGGACGCCGAGGGAGAAGGGCGCGACGGAGAGGGGAGGAAGGAGGTGAGGCGCTGAGGCGGTGCTCGGCGGGCGGCCCGAGCGAGGACGCGGGAGGCGTGCCAGCGGAGGGAGGCGGGACGCCGGCAGCGAGCGACAGGAGCAGGGAGCGGCGTGGTCGCGGTCCAGAGCTCGGAAGAGGGCCGGAGGAGCGCGCCGCCGGAGCGGTGGAGGGAGGCGGCAGGCGCTGGCCTGGGAGGAAGGCTCGGGCGAAGGCGGAGGCAGGGGTCGCGGCGCGAGACGCAGAGGGGCGGGCAGCACTGGGAGGCGGCGCAGCAGCAGGCGGGCGGCCGGCTGGGCAAGGGAAGGGCGGGCGAAGGGTTGGGAGAGGAGGGCTCGACGGGAGGAAGGAGCGCGAGGAGGGCTAGAGGAGGAGACGGACACGGGAGGAAGTCGTGGGGAGGCGTGGGCGCGTGCAGTTGGTGGGGAAGTGGGTCCCTTGACGCCAGGGGAGTTGGGATTGGGGCTGGAGGTTGTCGGTGGGGGCAGTGTGTGGGGATCCGGACAGGGGTGGTGTGTGGTGTGTTGTGTGGTGTGTGTGTGGTGTGTGTTGGGGAGAGAGAGGAGGGGGTGATGTGGCATGGTGGGATTGGGTAGGGAAGGGGCAGGGTGACGTGGCGGCCTAGGATAGGTGGGGGTGAGGTGGCCAGGGGGTGTGGGTAGACTAGTTGGTAGGTTTAGAAAAAGGGGCGGACCGTTGGTAAAACCTGGGTGGTCGTCAGCTTAACGCCGCCTCGACCCCCGCTAAAATAACTTAAATTTTATTGTTTAATTGGACTGCTTGCAACCGCTCATGCCAAAACAAAATAATCCGGCGACCTGGTTTTGCGTGATAATTAAGGTGGGGCGTTTTAGAAAACAAAACGGGCTTTTGCGAAAATAGTTTTATGCACACAATGCATGATGATGACGATGCAATGCACAAATTCAACGCGATTTTCTAGTAGTGGTTTTGCGGGATGCCACAATTCGACACCACTAACAATGGATCTCGCCCTCGAGATCCGCCTCATGGTACCGGAAGGAAGGTCGGCAAACTGCGTCTTCTCGCTTCGGTAGATCCTCGCGACACCACTAACGAGGGTTCCTTCTTCATCTGGAAAACGGCGACACCACCAACAAAGGGTCGTTGCTCCTGATCGTCGAGAGAACACTCCGGGGAACAAAGGACGAAGTTGAAGGTAAGGCCACCTCTAACTTCCATGGATAGAGTAAAACTGCTGGATCCACTGATTCAACGTACAAGAGCGAATGATAAGAGCAGTGGTAGGGTAGCTACTCCATCCCGCACTCATACCATTACTCTGCACACGAATAGGCGGATTAAGCAACCAACTCTCGGAATCAGACTGAAGATCTCGACAAACGAGGTTCGGAACAAAGGAGTGTTGCCAGCAGAAATCATATGAAAGACACACTGATTAGATTCCGCGATGGTTCCATTGTCATGAACAACACATGCTCAAGGTCGACTCCAACTTCACCAAAGCTCGTCCTTCTCATATGTTTTTCAACGACACTGATAACCGGCAAGGAACACATATGGGTAAAGATCTCAAGACAAAAGATCGGATGAAGGCACAACAGAACAGTTGCAGATTGATGATCGTAGCACCTCCGTTACAAAAGGGAGAAAGAGAAAACCCTGTAGGTACGACGGAAACCCAACCACGAGAAATCCTGGACTCGAAGAAAGAGAAGAGAGCGGATTCAAAACACGTAGAGGTAAGAGGAGAACAGCAGAGGGGTAAGGAGTAAAATCAGACCTAATCAGAAGTATCCAACCGATTTTTCAAAATAGTTTTGACACTCTACTTCGGCCGTTAGCTAGGTTATCCTACAGGCTGGACTTGTGGGGTATCGAATAGCTGGCGAGCTCGATACCACCTCACACCCTCGACGGACCTATGCAAGTTTTAGCGAACCGCCAAACCCGCATAAACGATTCAAAGGTGCACCAGCACTTTCGTAAGGGTGGAAAACGAAGTAATAACATTACACAACATTCCTCGATGGGACCCACATGAGCATATATAACATAACTCCATGAGTCAAGAATACAGATATAATATACAAGATCCAAATCACCTTGAAAATGATAGAGCGTCCGACTACGGACAAGATGCAAATGGGGCTAAGAGCCCTGAAGAACAACCGATGGCGTCCATAACCCTGCCAAAGCAAGCCGGAAGGGTAACTGCTAACGACGCCGATCTCAAACCTGCTTAAACAAAAGGGTGCCGACAAAGGGCAAAGGAAAAAAGAAGGAACGCCAAGATCGAGGCCAAGACACCGAGGCTAGAATTCGCGGTCCTCGCCTACATAGGTATGGTGGATCAAGCGGCAAGCATGCACTATACAACCTATAGAGACTCGATACACTGGCGTCAATCAGAGAGGGGTAAGAAGGACCTATTCGGAACCCACCTGATACTACCATCAAACAAACCCATCCTGGCGTTTCCCCCCCGAGACCAAACGAGAAAGTCAACCGAGGAACTCACACCATTGGCAGTTTTATTTAGTCAATTATAGTTGCGGCACTTTACTAGTCAGGTTTAGATAATCGTCCTGATAAAATAAGCAGTGGGCACTTTTAGTTAATCATTCCGTGGTAGTTGCAGCAATTACTAATCAGATACAGATAGCATGATATAACCCTTAAACCCAGCAATTGTTGGTACTTTTACTCAGCCATTCCGTTGTAGTTGCAACACTTACTAGTCAGGTACAATGGTCGCAAGCGACACTCCAAACAAGCAATTGTGGGCAGTATTAATTAGCCATTCCATTATAGTGAAGCTGATTACTAGTCATTATAAAGTCAAATTTATAGCAGTAAACTTTAGTTATGCTTGTCTATGATCGAGATATCTGTGCTCCAAGTCGTCCATATCCATGACACGGCTTTCGAAAGTTTTACCCGCCGGGTGCACCAATAGCAACACGCTCGATCAACCTCGAAAACCAAATCAAACCCAACGAGGCTTTCACGACGAACAATCACAGGATTCAGAAATATTTCAGGGGCCACCCTTTGAGTAGATCCGCAACGGAGTAAGCTCGAGACGGCCTCAAGGTTGTTCAATGGTAAGCGGGAACCCGTGTGGCTGGGCTTGTCGATACCGCATAATCACTCCGATACCTAACAACAAAGCAGTGCTCCTCGCACAATTTAAATACAGAAAGTAGCATGGCATAAGTACAGGATCGTAATAAAACCTCAAACTAGTTGTGGCCCAAGAAATAAGATCTAATCAAGCTACGGTTCGGGGGTCCCATATACCTCCGGATGTGGATAGCGCGATAAATCAAGGAACAGGTATCAAGTACTCGGGGTCTTACGGGACACAAGTGGGCGTTCGGAAACCAAATATTTTCTATCACCCACCGATGCCTCTGCTTATTTCAATTTTAGTTGTTAAACAGAAATTAAAGTGAACACTAAGTAAAACTATGATCATCTCCAACATCAACATGCGGCAATACATCAGCAACTGTGGCACTTGACAACACGCATCAGCACTTGAGCAAGCAACTACGGCGCGCAAGTCCAACTATCTACCAAACAACAGGTAATAGGATGTGTCCAAGGCAATATAGAGCTGCACGGTATATCACAGGTACGGAAACTAAAGCATCGCAACATAGATAGCAATAGATCAACAGGAGGGAATAAAGACTATAAAAGTAAGATAGGTAGAAAGGGGGAGATGCTCGCCTGAAAACATTGTCGAGGGGTTCAACCGAAGATCGGGGCGAAGCTCACATCAACTCAACGGCCTTATCCGCGAAGAAGCAAAACACTAGAATAACACCAGATGCAATATTTAATACACGGCAGAAGATCGGCATGATGCATGTATGATGTATGACATGGCAAAGGTGCGATGCGATTAGGTCATATTAAGCCGAACCGGGGGTCCCGACAATTAATAAGGCGGTTCATGTTGTTTAGCTACCCCGCAATTTAGATGTTGTTTTAACAAGTCAAGGTAAGTTACCGGTTCGCTACACAATTTTAAATGAGGCCGATATGAGACTAGATTTGCCCGCATATGGCCCCATATTTAATTATTAGGTGAATCGGCATAAGGCCCCCAAACCACATGATTATGCATGCGAGTATGACAATGTAATTATGCATCCAGTGGTTATTATATGATAAAATAGGGTTTTCGGAAAGGGGTTCACACATTAGGGTCTCGACGAACTTGGGGTTTCCGGGGGTTCGGGGTCGACAGGGTCCAGGGTCCGGGGTTCGGGGTCCGACGGAACGTTCTCGGTAGCGGGGTAGGTCTTGGCGCATTCGCGATGGTCGGGCCACGTTGTCGGTCATGGCGTTCGGGACGAAGCACTTGTCGCATCGGGGTTCTCGGAGGACTCGGTGTCCGGGGTGAAATACTTGACGTTCTCGAGGGAGAGCTTGGATCTCGGCGCCGGAAGGTCTTGAGGTTCCATTGGGGTTCAACGAGGTTCGACCTCAGGGTCTTCGGGTTCCGGAAGGAAGAGCTTGACGTCCGAGAGGTTCGCCCGGATCCATGAGGTAGTCCTTGGCGTATTTCGCATCGGCGTCCCGGCGTAGATCTTGTCGATTCCACTCCAACGGCCTTGTTGTCCCGCAGCGTAGATCTTGGGGAGGTTTTCGGGGTTCCACGGGTTCGACGAGATTCGGTCTTCCGTGATGAAGAACTTGTCATTCGTCTTGATGATCCTTGGCGGACTCGGTTTTGGCGTTGCGATGATATAGTCGATCTTGGTAAGGTGCCCTGCTAACTCGAAGGGAGGAGGGTTGCGGGGCGGCATCGCCATGGGTCCATCTTCACATGGTCCTTGCGTTACATCACGCACCCGCGACAAACATCACCACCATACACATGTGCACACAACCAAACACATGGCGCGGACAGGGCGACCCACAAGGGGGTAGCGAGAGCTTCTTGAGGCGGCTCGGCGGGTCCGCGGAGAAGACGGCAGGGCCCTGGCGGAGGCGGCTTCTTGCAGGGCAGCCGCTGGCGGGCCGGGTCGGCGAGATGCTTGGACTCCGGGAAGGCGGGGTACGCGACGGGCTGGCGGGCCTCGAGGTGAGGGCGAGGACGGGCCGGAGGCCGGAGGAGGCGTCTTGGCGAGGCGGCGTCGGGCGGCGGCTGGCCGGAGGCGGGCGCGGCCGCAGGCAGGACGGGCGGCGAGGAAAAGGCGGCGGCGAGAAGGGGAGGAAGGAGGTGGAGGCGGCGCGGGCGGGCGGTGCTCGCGGGCGGGCGAGCCCGGAGGGGAGGCGTGCCAGCGGAGGCAGGGGCGCGGCAGCGAGCGACGCTGGAACAGGCGGCGTGGTCGCGGTGGCTCGGAGAGGGCGGGCGGAGGAGGCGCCGGCCGGGGAGTGAGAGGCGGCAGGCGCGGGGCTACCGAGGAGGAAGGGCCCTCGCGGCGGCGGAGCAGGGGCGTCGCCGCGAGGCAGAGGGCGGGCGGCACCACAGGAGGAGGCGGCGAAAGAGAGGCGGGCGGCGCTACTGGGCAAGGAGCAGGCGGGCGAGCGGGTTGGGAGGAGGGCTCGCGACGGGAGGAAGGAGCGCGAGGTAGAGGGGCTAGAGGAGGAAGACGAACACGGGGAAGGAAGCGGTCGTGGGGAGCGTGGGCGCGTGCGGTTGGTGGGGAAGTGGGTCCCTTGCCGAGTGGGAGTTGGGGATTGGGGCTGGGAGGTTGTCGGTGGGGGCCAGTGTGTGTGGGGATCCGTGTGGGGAGGGTGGCTGTGGTGTGTTGTGTGGTGTGTGTGTGGGTGTGTTGGGAGAGAGAGGAGGGTGATGTGGCATGGTGGGATTGGGTAGAGGAAGGGTGGGTGTGGCGGCCTAGGATAGGTGGGGTGAGGTGGCCAGGTGTGGGTAGACTAGTTGGTAGGTTTAGAAAAAGGCGGACGTTGGTAAAACCTGGGGTGGTCGTTCGTCGAAATGGCCCGCTCGATCGCTGCCCTTAAAATAACTTAAATTTTATTGTTTAATTGGACTGCTTGCAACCGCCATGACAAAACAAAATAATCCGGCGACCCGGTTTTGCGTGATAATTAAGGTGGGGCGTTTTAGAAAACAAAACGGGCTTTTGCGAAAATAGTTTTATGCACACAATGCATGATGATGACGATGCAATGCACAAATTCAACGCGATTTTCTAGTAGTGGTTTTGCGGGATGCCACAATATGGTAGAATTCATTGATCATATTCATTTTGGCCTTTTCCTTTTTGTCTTATCTTTGGCCAATAAAATGTTTGTCTAGTTGCTCCCAAGCTTTCCTTGCCTCTTGTGGATCTTCTTATTTTATTTATTTTCCCTTGTGTTTTACTTAGTGTAGGTAGTAGTTATGATCTCATTTGTGGGCATTTTGCATTCAAAGGCAAAATTATATATAATGCTCTACTTATGGGGGGAGCTCTCCTATATTATCTAGAACATTGTTTTATGCTTCTTGATTTGATCCGTTTTTTTGCTTGGAAGCTCGATCCTTTTTGTGTTGGTACTTTGTGTGCCATCATGAAAAGTGTGAAGAGTTTGTTTTGGTTATTATTTCCTTGCTCTCGTTGGGAGTTGGCTTTATCTCATTCCGTTTCACTTGTTTTGTTCTTTTAGGATGAGATAAATCCTTGAGCCTTGGTATTTTTCTTATCCTTTTTCTTTGGCTCTTTTGAGTTCATTTGTTGAACTTGTGTTCTTTCATGTGTTGATTTGGCTCTTCGATACAATTTGGACACCTTTTGTCGAGTCACAAATTAGTGTGTGTCTTATTGGTTTACATGGTGTTTTTGTTCAAATTGTATCTCCTTTTGGTTCTTGAAAGCCTATGCATGCATATTTAGTTCGTGTATATATTATGGCATGCTTGCTTCCTTTGATCCAATATATAGGGGAAACTCCACCAAATCCTAATAGGCTAAGATGTGCATGAAATTCAATTTCATATCAATATGCACATATTTGTGTGGGGGCTCACCTATGTATTGTAGTTTCACTAACTACTTTGGACCCAATGTGTTTGGGGACCATAGTGTACTTAATTGTATTTTAGGTACATTGGATATATATATTGGGTGCTTGTATCTTGAACAAGGAAGAAGTGGCGTCACAAGTCAGTTGGATGCAAGCTAGGATGATCAACGAATTCATATCTTCTTCATCCTACCAATTATATCTTGGTAACAAGTATCTCTCTCTCATGCATACATATCTTGTTCCCAACCTTGTGTAGGTTGCTTGTTGGCATGAATTTGTGTTCTTCCATATGTAGGATTTCTTGCTTTGGCTTTGAAGAGTTCTCTCTATTGCAAATGTGTGTATGTTGAGATGAGTGCATATAATGGGGACTATACTAAATCATGTTCATGATTCACTAATTCCAAATATGTCAATCTAGCAATTTTGTTGCATATTGTTTCCTCAATATCTCTCATGTGCAATAGTGAGTATTTTTATCAAGTTGATTTCTATCTTGTGATACTTGTTGCCTTTCTCCATATATTCCTTCTATCATCTTCTTCCCTTGAGAATAGTTGTGTTGTATGGGGTATGTTGGTGTTTGAAGCTCATTGATGTACAATAAGATATATTTCAGCCCTTGGGCATGCTTTCAAGCGTAACATCTTATTGGTATATTCTATGACTTCTTTTTTTGGGGTCTTCATGTGCTTTATTGAGTATCTATCTTGTGTGTGCATGTTTCTTTGTGGTTATATTTCTTTGTGATATTTTCCACCTAAAAATTTATACACACAAGAGAAGATCAATATTTGGTTGTTTTTGCATTTCTTGGAAATCATCTCTTACTTCATTTTGATTCTTCGGTGGTTTCCAAATTATTGTATTTTGTGTGCATTGTTAAATGGTTTTGTAGGAGTTGGGATTCCATGGTTGTGCACATTGTTTCCAAATACAATTACTATAATTGGTGCACAATTTTTGGGGAGCTTCTATAATTCATTTAATGATGCACATGTTCCTTCTTTCTCGTTTCTTGTGGTTTAAATGCTTATGGGGGAGCAAGGATTCCATATTTGTGCATATTCTATTCAATACAAGTATTCTAATCTTTGCACAAAGTTTGGGGAGATTCTCTATTTTTATTTAAACACTCTTTTGGTTGTTGTTCCCTTTTGACATCATTTGATGGTGTTTCAATTGTTTCTTTTGTATCTTTTGATTGCTCGCTTCATTTTTTGAAGCCCTTTTCTTTTCTTTCTTTTCTTTTTTGCTTTCTTTGTGTCCTCAATATAGTTTTACTTCCTCCCTAGTTCTCATCATTTGACTTATGCATATGCACACCTTTGGAGGAATTCTCACTATGTTGACTGCTCATAACTTTTCACCCATTTTGGCAATCGATGCCAATGGGGGAGAAGTTTTGGAGGGTTTAAGGGAAGTTGGGATTTGCTTTGAGTGTGTTCTTAAGCATTTTCCTCTCATGCTCTTGCATCTTTGTGTTTGCTTTGCATGTTGAATATATAGAGGAAACTCAACCAACGGTAACGGTTGGCAATCTATGCAATGAAATTCAAGTTCATCACACATGCATAGATTGTGGGGGAGTTTGCTCTATATATTGTGGTTGTACCAACATCACATACTTGTGTAGTATTTGATGTTGGGGCAACCTCTTTGGTCGTTAATTGTCATATTTAAACCCTCGCTAAGGGATTGTCATCAATTACCAAAATGGGGGAGATTGAAAGGGCATGTATGCCCCCATGTGTGGTTTTGGTAATTAATGACAATATCTATGGACTAATGTGTAAATTAAGTTTCACTTGTAGGCTTGTCCATTGGCATAACTTGGGCCATGTGTTGGTCTCAAGGTTGGAAGATGAAGACAAGTTCAAAGAAGAGGTTTCCCCATGGAGTATGGGGGAGCAATTTGCAAGTCTTCATCTTCATCAAGCAAGAGCATCCAAGAAAGGTGTTCCCACTATAGAAGAACAAGACGGTCTACATCAAGTTCAAGTGGGATGCTCAAGGCAAAGGTATGTTCTTGATAGTGAAGGGTTTCGCGGCATAGTAAATCAAAATTTTCTATGGAGCGAACAAAGGGAAAGCCAAGATCTAATCTAGGAGATGCAAACAACGAGAGAGATTGGATTCAGATCTTCATACCCTTGAAGATTCAAGCAGAGCGTTTAACGGGCGTGGGTGATGTAGTCGTACTCGCTTCTCCTCCCCGCGATCCGATCCGATCTAGCACCACAAGTGGCGGTGCCTCCGTGATATGCACACGTGCAGCACCTCGACGTCTCCTCCTTTCTCGGACCAGCGAGCATGGTGGAGAGATAGATTGGATCTACAACACGACGGCGTGGTGTATATGGTGGAGAATTTCTGCTGCAGGGCTTCGCCTACAAACAGTCGGGAGGGAGAGAGGAAAGCTAGCAAGGCGGCTAGGGTTTGGAGGAGAGGTGTGTAGTAGTAGTCGTAGTGGGAGGGGGCGCACCACCCCTCTATATATAGAGGGGGGGCGGCCAGCCCTTGCCCCTCCTCCAAGCCTATCTCTAGTTTAAACAATTTAAACTCTCCCTTATCTAGAAATCCTATCTCTAGTTTAAACGATTTAAAGTTATCTAGGATCGGCTGGGCCCTATGGGGCCTTGTGCCCCTGGACCAGTGCGGCCAGGACACTCCCTCATAGGCCCATGCCCTCTCCCGGAAGGTGGGGCCACGTTGGTCCCCTTCCGGAAGGTTCTAGAAGCTTCCGGTACAATACCGATTAACCCGGAACAATTCCGAACTCCAAAACTGCCGCCTTATATGAATCTTATTCTCGTACTATTCCGGAACCTCGTGATATCCAGATCCCATCCGAGACTCGAACAAAAATTCATAAACCAATTATCCAATCTATCCTAGCGTCGAGATACGTTATGTGTGACCGCGGGTTCGAGAATATGCGCATGATCTTCTATCAATAATCAACAACGGGTGCAGGCACCCATATTGACTCCCACATTCATCGATGATCATATCGGATGAACCACGATGCCAGGATTCAATCAATCCCATATATATATTCCCTTCGTCTCGCGATATTTTACTTGCGAGATTTGATCGTCGATGCATGGCCATACCTAGTTCAATCTCGCTCACAAGTACTTTACTCGTTCGTAATCCGATATCACTTTGTGATTAACTCCTTAACCACATGCTTGCAAGCGTGTTGATATCGACACCGAGTGGGCCCAAGTATATCTCCGACTTGGGAGGGACAAATTCCATCTCGATACATACAACCCAATGATACTTTCCGATCACCGAGAGACACCTTTATGATCACCCTCTCATAGGATGACGCTTGATGACCTCAAAGCTTTCTTCGGTACTGTGGAGTTGCATTATCTCAGGGTCTAAGGAATACAATATTGGACATAGGAAAAGCTTCACAAAGATGAACACGATGAAACGATCTAATTGCTTCGCTTAGTTTGGGTCTGTCCATCATATCATTCTCCCAATGATATGATCTCATTATCAATTGACAACTCATGTCTATGGTTAGGAAACCTTAACCATCATTGATCAATGAGCTAGTCCTTAGAGGCGCATTCGGGACACGGTGTTTTTCACAAACCACACAAGTATTAATGTTTCCGCTTAATACAATTCTAGCATGGAATATAAACTTTATCATGAACATGAATTATAATAATAACATCTTTATTATTGCCTCTAGGGCATAATTCCAACAGTCTCCCACTTGCACTAGAGTCAATAATCTAGTTTACATCTGGCAACAATCTCACACCCATGGCACTGAGGTGTTGATCATGTTTTACACGTGGAAGAGGTTTAGTCAATGGATCCACATTCGGATCCGTATGTACTTTGCTAATCTTCGTATCTCCATCCGCTATATAATCTCGGATTATATGAAACTTGCGTTGATATGCTTGGTCTTTGGATGATATCTTGGTTCCTTAGCGAGTGTTATGGCGCCCGAGTTGTCACACAATATCTCCAAGGGTCCAATGCACTTGAACCACGCCAAGCTCAAGGATGAAGTTTCGATCCAAACTCCTTCACTTGACGCTCGCAGCAGCCATGTATTCCGCTTCTCATCAGAGATCCCGCGATCACGCTTTGCTTTGCGCTTCTCCACTCACAGCTCCTCCATTCAAAATATACACGTATCCCGTCTCGAGATTTAGAATCATCCTTGTCGGTGTCGAAACTAGCATCGACGTAACCTTTACAAGTCGTTCATCACCCCCATAGACTAAGAACATTTCTTTAGTTATATTTAGGTACTTTAGGATGTTCTTCACGGCTGTCCAAAGGTTCCACTCGGATCACTTTGATATCTCGTCAAACTAAGAGAATTGGACACATCCGTCTAGTACACAAGATGGCATACATGATGGAACCTATGGCCGAGGCATAAGGCACTTTGCTCATAGCTTCCTATCATTTACAGAATGGACACCGAGCCTTGCTCAATATCTTACCCGACAACATAGGCATCAACCTTTCTTTGCCTTATCCATTCTCGAACCTTGTCGAACTTTGTCTAGGTATGTACTGCTTAAAGCTATCAGCGCCTTTTGTCTATCTCTATAGATTTTGATGCCCAATATATAAGCAGCTTCACCTAGGTCTTTCATTGAAAAACACTTGTTCAAATAACTCTTCACATCGTTAAGCATGTTGATGTCATTTCCAATAATCAATATGTCATCCACATATAGTACCGTAAACGCCACCGAGCTCCCACTCACTTTCTTGTAGATACAAGTCAGAGCAATTTGGAACAAATCCAAAGATCTTGATCACTTGATCAAAACGAAGGTTCCAACTCCGAGATGCTTGCTTCACCATAAATGGAACGTCAAGTTTGCATACTTTACTAGCATCCTTAGGATCGACAAAACCTTCGTTGCATCATATACAACTCTTCATCAATGTTCCCATTGAGGAAAGCGCCTTGACATCCATCTCGCCATATTTCATAATCATGAAACGCCGCAATTGCTAATAAAATCCGAATGGACTTAAACATCGCCACGGAGAGAAAGTCTCATCGTAGTCAACACCTTGAACTTGTCGAAAACCTTTCGCGACAAGCCGTGCTTTATAGATTCGTAACATTACCATCCGCGTCCGCTTTCTTCTTGAAGATCCATTTGCACTCAACGGCCTTTCGGTCGCTAGGAGGATCCACCAAAGTCCATACTTGGTTTTCGCCATGGATCCCAATTGATTTCATGGCTTCCACCATTTCTCGTAGTCCGGGCTCATCATCGCCTCATAGTTCGTAGGTTCACCGCCTTCTACCAACAAGACACAAGACAGGTTGCCGCACCACTCAGAGGGGCACGCGACCTTGTCGACCGCGACGCTCAAGAGCAGATCGTCTCAAGCTTCATGATCCTTGTCATTAGCTTCCTCTATTGTTGGTGCAAAGTGCATCGAACAATTTCAGTGCTGCGCTACTCTCCAATTCAAGAGAAGGTTCAATAACCTCGCCTAGCTCTACTTTCCTCCCACTCACTTCTTTCGAGAGAAACTCCTTCTCAAGAAAGGAACCGTTCTTTACATAAACACTTTGCCTTCGGTTCGTGATAGAAGGTATACCCAATGGTTTCCTTAGGGTATCCTATGATGACGATTTCTCCGCTTTGGGTTCGAGCTTGTCCGCATCAACTTCTTGACGAAGCTTCAGATCCCCAAACTTTAAGAAACGACAACTTAGGTTTAGCACCAAACCACAGTTCATACGGTGTCGTCTCAACGGATTTAGATGGAGCCCTATTTAAAGTGAATGCAGTGGTTTCTAATGCATAACCCCAAAATGATAACGGCAAATCAGTAAGAGACATCATTGATCGGACCATATCTAATAGGGTTCGATTCCAGCGTTCAGACACACCATTGCACTATGGTGTTCCGGGTGGCGTGAGTTGTGTAACGATTCCACTTGCTTTAAGATGCGTGAGAAAATCATAACTCAAATATTCACCTCCACGATCGGATCGTAGAAACTTAATCTTTCTATTACGATGGTTCTCCACTTCATTCTGAAATTCTTTGAACTTTTCAAACGTTTCAGATTTATGTTTCATTAAATAGATATACCCATATCTACTTAAGTCATCGGTAAAAGTGAGAAAATAGCGATATCCACCGCGCGTCGAAACACTCATCGGTCCGCATACATCGGTATGTATGATTTCCAACAAGTCCGCTGCTCGCTCCTTCATACCGAGAACGGGTTTTGATCATCTTGCCCATGAGGCATGGTTCGATGTGTCAAATGATTCAAAATCAAGAGACTCCAAAAGTCCATCGAATGGAGTTTCTTCATGCGCTTTATACCAATATGACCTAGACGACAAAGTTACAAATAAGTAGTATTATCACTATCTACTTTGCATCTCTTAGCCTCAATGTTATGGATGTGTGTTTCATCCCTTTCGAGATTTAGAAGAAATAAACCATTCACAAGAGGTGCATGACCATAAAAGATGTTACTCATATAAATAGAACAACCATTATTCTCCGATTTAAATGAATAACCGCCTTGCAATAAACATGATCCGGAAATAATGTTCATGCTCAACGCAGTACATAATAACATTTATTAAGGTTTAAAACTAATCCCAAGGTAAAACTAAGGAGAGCGCGGACGGCCATCACATCAATTCTTGATCCGCTACAACGCATCGTCACCTCATCCTCGCAGTCCGCTCATTCTGTAGCTCTGCTTCGAAAGTTACGAATATTAGCAACTGAACCGGATCAAATACCTGCACTACAACGAGGGCTAGTAAGGAAAACATCAATAACATGTATATAAAATATACCTTTGATGGTGCCAGCCTTCTTGTCCGCTAAGTACTTGGACGATTGCCCAAAGGACCCTTGTCCTTGCAATAGAAGCACTCGATGTCCGCTTAGGACCGCACTGAGCTTCTTCTCAGGGTAGTACGCTGTCGCCGCCTTCTTCAAGGGCTTCTTTGCACCCTTACCTTTCTTAAAGGAGGGCTTGTTGACCATCAACACATGATTATTCCTTTTGATGTTCACCTCCGCTACTTTCATCTTAGTGAAGAGCTCAAAGGATCATATCAAGGAACCAATCTGATTGTGATCTACTACAAAACTTTTGTAGCTAGGAGTGTCTATCTTGAGATCCTCCGAATCTTGCAGTCCAGTTGCTCAAGGCGTTGAGTGTAGCCCGACATCTTAATGGCGTGCTCACTAACGGAACTCCCTTCCTCCATCTTGTAGTTAAGGAATTTCTTAGAGATCTCATATCTCTCAGAACGGGCTTGAGTCTGAAACATGTTTTTCAGCTCTTCAAGAATCTCAAAGGGCCCGGCGAACTCCTCAAAACGATTTTGAAGATCCGATTCCATAGCATACAACATGGCGATCTTAATCAAATCATAATCATCCTTGCGTGACTGATAAACAGCCTTTTCATCACCATGATCTACAATAGGGCGTCACCTAGCGCTTTCTCAAGGACATAGTCCTTTTGTCCGCCAGCGAGAATGATTCTCAAAATGCAGAACCATTTGGTGAAGTTATTCCCATTGTTTCTAAGCTTTTCTATCTCAGCAAAAACGTTGAAGTTGAAGTTGGATTTGGCCATGTGATCTACAGTATTTGCAAGTACAATTTAGACTATGTTCATGATAAATAGTTCAACTTAATCAAATTACTAGATGAACTCCCACTAAATTCAACATCCCTCAAGTTGTTTAGTGAGCACGATCCAAATTCACCACACCTAATCCGATCATCACGAGAAGAGATGTGGTTTCAATGGTGGACAACAAAGTGTCGATCATATCACTCATATGACTCATGCTTAACCTTTCGGTTCTTGTGTTCCGAGGCCATGTCTGTACATGCTAGGCTCCAAGCTAGACCCAAGTATTTCTGCAGTAAAACTGGCTTGCACCTTGTATGTGAGCGTAGAGTCTATAGCACCCGATCATCACGTGATGCTTGGACACGACGAACTTTCGCAACGGTGCATACTTGGGGAGAACACGTTTTTATCTTGATCTTTATGAGGAATCATCTTATAATGCTACCGCGATCTAAGCATAATAAGATACATAAAGGGATAAACATCACATGCATATAACTTTATGTGACATGGTATAGTCAATCACAAGAATGATCTCCATCTTGTGCTCCAAGATGATCTCCATTACTCCACCATGATTGCCTCCACCACGAATAGCAACTACAACTATTGCTAACTACTTAGCGATAAAGTAAAGCTATTACATGGCGATAAGAAGTTGACTCGCAGGTCATACACAATTATAAAGACAACCATATGGTTCTGCCGGTTGTGTACTCATCGACATGCAAGTCGTGAAACATTACAAAACATGATCATCGCATACAATATACACATCACATCTTGGGCCATACCATATCACAGAAAACACTCCTGCAAAAACAAGTTAGACGCCTACTTTGTTGTTGCATGTTTTACGTGGCTTATGGGAGTAGATGCTAAGAACGATTCTTACCTACGAAAATCCACAACGGTGATATTATGGTTGCCAAACTCCGGTGTTAATCCCATGACAACGATAGTGAGAGAACCGACATCCACCACCGCATGTGTGGAACAAGCCACACGTCAGCGTGAGCCGGTCTCGCGAATCGACGCCGCTAAGGTTGGCCTGGACCGCTTCAATCTCACTATCCCGCCATAAGAAGAACACAAACAAGAGGCTTGCAACAGAACATCAACGCCCGCAACAACCATGTTGCGTTCTACTCGTGAAACACATCTACGCATAGATCTAGCTCGATACCATCAAGGGTTTCGCGGCATAGTAAATCAAAATTTTCACGGAGCGAACAAAGGGAAAGCCAAGATCTAATCTAGGAGATGCAAACAACGAGAGATTGGATTTAGATCTTCATACCCTTGAAGATTCGCAGCGAACGCTCGGAACGTGGGTGATGTAGTCGCTTCTCCTCCTCGCGATCCGATCCGATCTAGCACCACAAGTGGCGGTGCCTCCGTGAGATGCACACGCAGCACCTCGACGCCTCCTCCTTCCTCGGACCAGCGAGTATGGTGGAGAGATAGATTGATCTACAACACGACGGCGGTGTATATGGTGGAGAATTTCACAGGCTTCGCCTACAAACAATGGGAGGGAGAGAGGAAAGCTAGCAAGGCTAGGGTTTGGAGGAGAGGTGTGTAGTAGTAGTCATAGTGGGGGGCGCACCACCCTCTATATAGAGGGGCCAGCCCTGCCCCTCCTCCAAGCCTATCTCTAGTTTAAACAATTTAAACTCTCCCTTATCTAGAAATCCTATCTCTAGTTTAAACGATTTAAACTTATCTAGGATCGGCTGGGCCCTATGGGGCCTTGTGCCCTGGCCCAAGGCGCCAGGACACTCCTCATAGGCCCATGCCCCTCCCGGGTGGGGCCACGTTGGTCCCTTCCGAAGGTTCTAGAAGCTTCCATGCGATACCGATTAACCCGAACAATTCAACTCCAAAAACTGCATCGCCTTATATGAATCTTATTCTCCGCACCATTCCGAACCTCTCGTGATATCCCGGATCCCATCCGAGACCAACAAAATTCATAAACCAATTATCCAATCTATCCTAGCGTCGAGATACGTTAAGTGTGTGACCTGGGTTCAAGAATATGCATATGATCTTCTATCAATAATCAACAATGGGTCAGGCACCCATATTGACTCCCACACATTCATCGATGATCATATCGGATGAACCACGATGCCGTGGATTCAATCAATCCCATATATATATTCCCTTCGTCGCGATATTTTACTTGCCCGAGATTCGATCGTCGGTGCAGTCATACCTAGTTCAATCTCGCTCACGGAAGTACTTTACTGCTTCAGAATCCGATATCACTTTGTGATTAACTCCTTAACCACATGCTTGCAAGCGGTGTTGATATCGACACGAGTGGGCCCAAGTATATCTCTCCGACTTGGGAGGGACAAATTCCATCTCGATACATACAACCCAACAGATACTTTCCGATCACCTGAGAGACACCTTTATGATCACCCTCTCATAGGATGACGTTTGATGACCTCAAAGCTTTCTTCCGGTACCAGGGAGTTGCATTATCTCATGGTCTAAGGAATACAATATTTGACATAGGAAAAGCTTCGCAAAGATGAACACGATGAAAGGATCTAATTGCTTCACTTAGTTTGGGTCTGTCCATCATATCATTCTCCCAATGATATGATCTCATTATCAATTGACAACTCATGTCTATGGTTAGGAAACCTTAACCATCATTGATCAATGAGCTAGTCCTTAGAGGCGTACCAGGGACACGGTGTTTTTCACAAACCACACAAGTATTAATGTTTCCTCTTAATACAATTCTAGCATGGAATATAAACTTTATCATGAACATGAATTATAATAATAACATCTTTATTATTGCCTCTAGGGCATAATTCCAACAGATAGGGCTTCTCTTTTTCCGGTCTCGTATTGTTAGTTGGGAGATCGGGTTTAGGATAGATAGTCGTTCTATCAAGAGGGGCTCTCAAGCGGGTGTCTCGTTTGCATTGTTCGGAGAGAGCTCAAACCTTTGCATTCATAGCATCATCTTTCTTGGTTGTTATTTGGTTCTTGTCCATGAGAGGATCTAAATATTGTGGTCATCATCATAACAAGCTCTAGTTCATCATCTAAGGATTTCACTTGCATATCTTATTGCGGTTTTGATCTTATGAAGTTTTCGGCTCCACACCTTGGGGGATACTTCACATATATATTCATAGTATTTTCTCCCAAGGTGATACCCAATATTTCGAATTTTTGTTGGATTCTATTCGTCATTATCTTTCCAACAAAATTGGTTTCATCCCAATCGGAGTTTCCAAGCTCAACTTCTTGTGTTTTGGGTTTTGGAGGTTTTACCGGTTCATCGCTTCTAGAGAGGTCATATCTTTCTCGATTTGGTTTTATACTTACATGATGTACTATTATGTTTTCTTTGCATAATCTTGTAAAACTTTTCGTTCTCTTCAAAACGAGCCCAAGATCATCAAAAACGGAGTCCGGGATCAAAAGTTATTAAAGTTTTCGTGCAATGTTGTCCTGTGTTTTTGCTTGAGCGGAAGTTCCGGTCCAAGTTCCGACCCAAGTTCCGGCCAGGTTCAGTAACTTGTGTTTCTATTTGCCGGAAGTTCCGGTAGGAGGCCGGAAGTTCCGGTGGGGGCGCGAATCTGGCCCAAACGGTCAGTTTTTCCTTGTCCTATTTAAGGGGGGGCTTCTTCCCTAATGGTTCTCTATCTTTTGAGCTTGCTTTTGCCCACCATTGTTGACCTATTTGAGCTCTCTTACTCCCTCTCCCTCCCATGATTCTTACATCTTTTTGAGGGAAAAGTAAGAGGAGATCTAGATCTATAATCCCACCAAGTCAAATCCCTTCTTTGTGAAGGAATCATTGGGATCTAGGTCTTGGAGAGTTTTGTGTTCTCCTCTTGTGTTCTTCCTCCCTTATTCCCCCAATAGCTTTGTTGGAATTTGGGAGAGAAGGACTTGCCCTTGCATTTGGTGCATAGGTTTGAGTTCTCCTCTTGTGTTCTTCCTTCCTTATTTCTCCAATAGCTTTTGTAGATTTGTTGGAATTTGGGAGAGAAGGACTTGCCCTTGCATTTGGTGCATAGGTTTGAGTTCTCCTCGGATATTCGGCAAGTACAAGCTTGTGGGCTTGTTACTCTTGGGTTCTTGGAACCCTAGACGGTTGTGTGGTTGGATTGTTGACCTTTTGTGGTCTTGTAGCCTTGTGTGGCTTTGTTGGCCTTTTGTGGCATTGTAGCCTTTTGTGGCTTTGTTGTTGGGAGCCTCCAATTGAGTTGTGGAGTTAGCCCCAATCTTGTACGGGTTCGGTGACCGCCCTCAAGCGTCCCATAGTGGAGCAAGTGCCCGCCTTTTGTGGTGCGCACTTGGGAGAATAGGGTGAGCCTTTTGTGGCGTCGGTGAGTTGCGTGCTTCCGCATCCGGTGAGGCCTTGTGGCGTGGGTGAGCATCGAGCCACCACACCTCGAGGTGTGCCATTTGTATGCTCGGAGAGCATTGCGCCATCACACCTCTCCAAGAGACGTGGCTTTTGGAAGTGAACTTAGGGAAACAAATCTTCGCTCAAGGCCCATCGGTTATCTCTCAACCGAGCCCTTTACTTATGCACTTTACATTGTGATAGCCATCGTGCTTGAAGTATTTATTTCTTGCTATCACCTTGTTGCTTGTATTTCTTAGCATAGGTTGTTGGTGCACTTAGGTAAACTTAGTGGCTAGGTTTTGTGCTCAATAAATTAAACGTTAGTTTTATTCCGCATTTACTTGAGCCTAAACCGTAATATTTTTAAAAGCCTATTCACCCCCCTCTAGGCGACTTCCTTTGTACTTTCACATTTCTTCAGGAAATCCAACGATACCTTTATGATCAACCTTTCACAGCTTGATTCGCTCCAAAACAGTGATTATGTATTATCTCATGGTCAAAGGATATAAGCCACGATGTCTTTATGTTATCATCAATGATGAACGTTTTAAGTAACTAGATTTCATTATGATTAACTTTAGGGTGAATGTTTATCACATCATTCTCCAATGATGTGATCTTATTTTTAATCGACACTATCACCATGATCTTGAAACCATAATATCATCACTTGCCCAATGAGCTAGTCTACTAGAGTTAACTAGAGACCTGATTGTTTACCTACCACACGTGTACTAACATTTCGTATTAATACAGTTATAGCACGGTAAAAAACGTATTATGAACAAGAGATACTTCAAATAAAAACTCTTTATTATTTTTCTCTAGGGCATATATCCTTCAGGATCTTATCCATGTGAGGATCTAGAGCCTGTTATTATCTACATAACAAGCTCTAGTTCATCAAAAACGGATTTTCCTTGAATATCTTATTGTGTTTTTGATCTTGTGGGTTTTTCTGGCTCCACACCATAGGAGGTATATCACATTGTGGCATCCCGCAAAACCACTACTAGAAAATCGCGTTAAATTTGTGCATTGCATCGTCATCATCATGCATTGTTGGCCCAAAACTGTTTTCGCAAAGCCCGTATTGTTTTATAAAACGCCCCATCTTTATTCAACCACGAAAACCGGGTCCCCGGAATATTTTGTTTTGGCTATCGGTTTGCCAACAGCCTTTTAAAACAAATAAAATTTATATTTATTTAGTAGGGCAATGAACGGCCAACCCGACCCAACGAATTCAGTTTTCAAAACGGTCCACCCCAACCTGCCCCATCTAAATCCTAAACCCACCCACTACTCTACCCACACACACCTCCACCTCACTCCCCCCAATCAGAACATGCCACCCCCTCTCACCCTCCCCCCCCCCCCAATCCCGACCCCCCACGCCGCCTCACCTCTTTCTCTCTCTCTCTCTAACCCAACCCCACACCACATCTCACAAGGCCACTCAAACTCCCGCACACCACGCACGCACACTCACTCCACCTGACATCCCGGCCCGCCGCCTCACCACCAACCCCCACTGCGCCAGCCCCCAGACGCGGTCAAACCCTCCTGCACCCCCGTCCAACCCAACCGCCTGCCCCACCAGACCCCACCTGCCCGCCCCACGCCACCGCCTCCTCTCCCACCTCCTTCACCGCTCAGGCTCCGCCTCCACCTCACTGGCTCTCCCCACGCGAGTAATCACACAGCACTCGGCGACCCGCCGCCCCCATCTCCGGCCTCACCCGCCACAGATGTTCCTTCGCCGCCGCCGCTTCCCCACCGGCTGCCCTCTCCGCTCGCCTGCCACGCCGCCTCCATCCTCCCTGTGCTCCTCCCTGCCACCCCCTCGCTCACTGCCTGCTCGCCTGACGCTGCTGTACAGACGGGCCGCCTGAAGCGGCCAATGGGACTTGCGCTCCGCTGTCAAGGCCACCTGCGCCGTCGCTGTCCTCCCTCTCCCCGCCAAGCTCTCCGACATCAAGGCCTCACAGGCCAAGCCTCGACCCCACTGCTCGCCGAGGCCGCGAGCTCGCCTCACGGACTCCCGCCTGCCTCTCTCTCCTCTCCTCCTCGCCGCTGCTGGCCGAGCCCACTGCGCCGCCCACGTGCCACCTTCGCGCTGCGTCACATACAAGGCGTTCCTCCAGCGACCACCGCTGGCGCGTCCACAAGGCGCCTGGGCTCACCGCCTGGCCCACCTCTCGCCTCGACTGCTGCCTAGCCACTCCGGACCCGCCTCTGTTCCGCCAAGCTCCGGCCCGCTCAACCCCGCTGGCTGGCCCGTGCAGCCCGCAAGGCAGATCCGGCCCCGCAAACCCCAAGTCCCCTCGCCAAGGTCGCCCCGGAGACCGAACCCCAAGATCTTCACACGGAACTGTTTCGCCACGGCGATGATGCCATCGAGGGCCCGATGGTCGAGGTTGGACCGAACCCACGGACGCCAAGAACTGCCTCGAACGCCAAGACCGAACCTCAAAGCTGTAACCTCAAGGCCTTCGAGGTGAGATCGGCAAAGATCGCCCACACGGAGACCGAAGACCCGAGCCCTTCGCCATAGATCCGGTGATGCCGCATACCAAGCTCTTCATCCCGAAGCAGATTCCAAGACCGATCCTGGAATGCCATGACCTACTACCCGGAGAGTGATACCGAACCCCGATACCGGGCGAGTTCGCCATCGTCCTCGAGTGCTTCCACACGGATACCAAGCGACAAGATCACCGTCATCGAACCCTAAGGCCACATGCGCGGCAAGTACTCTTCCGACGCCAGATCTCCGCACGAGGCAACGAACCCACAATGACCGAGGACCGCTAATGCGATAAGATCTACATGCGACAAGAACGACAAGTGCTTCATCCCGAACGCCGTGACCGTCGACATGACCCGAAGACCCCGGAAGCACCAAGATCTACCCCTTTCCGAGAACGTTCCCGCGAGACCGACCTCGTCGAACCCTGGACCCCGAGACCAACCCCGAACCCGGAACCCCAAGATCGTCGAGAACCCTAAAGTGTGACTCTTATCCGAGAACCCTATTTTAAAACATAATAACAACTTGTTGCATATTGAATTGCCATCCTTGCATGCATATCTGTGGTTTGGGGGCCTTATGCCGATTCACCTAATAATTAAATATGGGGCCCATATGCGGGCAAATCTAGTCTCATATTGGCCTCATTTAAATTTGTGTAGCGAACCCGGTGCTATCTTCTGCCATGTTAAAACAACAATTAAATTGCGGGGTAGCTAAACAACATGGACCACCTAATTGTCGGACCCCGTTCCGCATTAATCTTGACCTAATCAAATCGCACCTTGCCATGCCATGCATCATACATGCATCATGCCGATCTTCTGCCGCTTTATTAAATATTGCATCCGTGTTTATTCTAGTGTTTTGCTTCTTCATGATAAGGCCGTTGAGTTGATGTGAGTCACCGATCTTCTGATGAAAACCTTCGACAATGTTTTCAAAGTAGCATCTCCCTTTCTACCTATCTTACTTTTATAGTATTTACTTCCTCCCGTTGATCTATTGCTATCCGTGTTATGATGCTTTAGTTTCCGTCCTTGATATACCGCAGCCCTATATTGCCTTGGACACCCTATTACCTGTTGTTTGGTAGGAAGTTGGACTTATGCGTCGTAGTTGCTTGCTCAAGTGCTAATGTGTCATTATATGCCACAGCTTGCTATGTATTGCCGCATGTTGATGTTGGAGATGATTCTAGTTTTAGTTATCGCCACTTTAATTTCTGTTTAACAACTAAAATTGAATAAGCAGGCATCGGGTGATAGATAATATTTGGTTTCCTAACGCCCACTTGTGTCCCGTAAGACCCAGTACTTGATTCCTGTTCCTTGATTTATCGCGCTATCCACATCCGGAGGTATATGGGACCCCCTCACCCGAGCTTGATTAGTCCGTTTATTTCTTGGGGCCACAAACTAGTTTGAGGTTTTATTACTATCCTGCATTTATGCCATGCTTTATCGCTTTATTTACGATTGTCAGAGGTACCACTGCATCGCTTAGGCGGAGTGATTACGCGGTGTCGACAAGCCCGCTTTGGGGTTCCCAACACACCATTGACGCACCTTGAGGCCGCCTCGAGCTTGCCTACCCGCTATGGTTCTACTCAAAGGTGGCCCCTGAAATATTTCAATCTTGTGATTGTCGTCGTGAAGGCCTCGTTGGTTTTGATTTGGTTTTTCCGAGGTTGATCGAGTGTGTGTTGCTATTGGTGCACCCCGGCTGGGTAAAACTTTCTGAAAGCCGTGTCCGCAGATATGGACGACTTGGAGCACAGTTTCTTGATCATAGACAAGCATAACTAAAGTTTCATCGTTATAAATTTGACTTATAATGACTAGTAATCAGCTTCACTATAATGGAATGGCTAATTAATACTGCCCACAATTGCTTGTTTGGTTGTCGCCATGCATAATTGTATCGACTAGTAAGTATTGCAACTACAACGACATGGCTGAATAAAAGTACCAACAAGCTGGGTTTTGGGATTATATTAAGCTATCTCAGACCGATTAGTAATTGCTGCAACTCCAACGGAATGATTAACTAAAAGTGCCCACCGCTTACTTTATCCGGACGATTATCTAAACTTGACTAGTAAAGTGCCGCAACTATAACTGAATAAATAAAACTGCCAACTGTGTGAGTTCCTCGGTTGACTTCCTCGTTTGGTCTCGAGGGGGAAATACCAGGATGGGTTTGTTTGGTGTTAGCTTCGTTGATCCGGATAGGTCATTCTTACCCCTCTCTGATAACCGCCAGTTGTTTCGAGTCTCTATAGGATGTTTAGTGCATGCTGCCGCTGCCGCTTCAGTCCACCATACCTATGTAGGCGAGGACCGCCGAATTCTAGCCTCGCTGCATCGCCTCAGATCGACGCCCTTCTTTTCCTTTGCCCTTTGTCGCACCCTTTTGTTTAAGCAGGTTTTGAGATCGACGCCATAGCGTGGTTACCCTTCCGCTTGGCCCTGGCAGGGTTATGGACGCCATTGGTTATTCTTCGTGGCTCTTAGCCCCATTTGCTTCTTGTCCGTAGCCTGACGCCTCCCGCTTTCAAGGTGTTTTGGATCTTGTATATTATATCTGTATTCTTGACTCCTTGAGTCGCTGTTATATATATCTGCTCGTGGGTCCCATCGAGGACTGTTGTGTAATGTTATTACTTCGCTTTCCACCCGCAAAAGTGCTGGTGGGCACCTTTGAATCGCTTCTATGCGGGTTTGGCGAATTTTGCTCAAACTTGCATAGGTCCGATTCTCGAGGGTGTTACAGAGTGGTATCGAGCTCCAGCTGCGATATTCACAAGTCCAAATTCAGTAGGATAACCTAGCTAACGGCCAAGTAGAGTGTCAAAACTATTTTTGAAAATCGGTTGGATAGTTCTTTAGGTCTGATTTTACTCACCCTCTCTGGCTCTCCTTACCCCTACGTGTTTTGAATCCTCTTCTCGCTCTTCGAGTCCAGGAATTCTCGTGGTTGGGTTTCCGCACCTTTAGGGTTTCGCCTTCTTTGGTAACGTGTTCTACCCTCCTGTTCAAGCTGCCCGATGAATCCGTCACGGTGTTACCATCCTGTATTCCTTGTTTGTTCCTTCCGTGTTTCCGACGCGGCGACATCATCTACGCCAGATCCGGCGCAGTCTCGCATCACTCCTTGTTTCGAACCTCGCTTGTCGAGATCTTGATCAATCCGAATCGAGGGTTGGTTGCATAATCTGTCTATTCGTGTACCGAGTAATGCTTTGAGTGCGGGATGGAGTCGCGACCATACCACTACTCTTATCATTTGCTTTGTATATTGAATGGTGGATCGATGCAATTTCACTCCTTCCATGGAAGTTAGAGGTGGCCTTACCTTTAACCTCGTTCGTTGTTATCCGGAGTGTTCTCGACGATCGTGGATGACGACCTCTTGTTAGTGGTGTCGCGAGGCTACACGGCGAAGACGCATCGCCGACCTTCCTTCCGGTACCATGAGGCGGATCTCGAGGGCGAGATCCATTTAGTGGTGTCGAATTGTGGCATCCCGCAAAACCACTACTAGAAAATCGCGTTGAATTTGTGCATTGCATCGTCATCATCATGCATTGTTGGCCCAAAACTGTTTTCGCAAAGTCCGTATTGTTTTATAAAACGCCCCATCTTTATTCAACCACAAAAACCGGGTCCCCGGAATATTTTGTTTTGGCCGCTATCGGTTTGCCAACAGCCCGTTTAAAACAAATAAAATTTATATTTAATTTAGTAGGGGCAGTCGAACGGGCCAACCCGACCCGAACGACCGCCCCAGTTTTCAAAACGGTCCACCCCAACCTGCCCCATCTAAATCCTAAACCCACCCACTACTCTACCCACACACACCTCCACCTCACTCCCCCCAATCAGAACATGCCACCTCCTCTCACCCTCCCCCTCCCACCAATCCAGACCCGCCACGTCGCCCTCACCCCTCTTTCTCTCCTCTCTCTCTCCCTCTAACCCAACCCCACACCACTCACATCTCACGCAGCCACACTCCAAACTCACGCACACCACGACGACACTCCACTCCACCACTGACATCGGCCCGCCCGCCCCAGCCACCAACCCCCACTGCCCAGCCAGACGGTCAAACCCTCCTCACCCCCTGGTCCAACCGCCCTGGCCCCACTGCACCCCCCGCCTGTCCCCCACGCCACGTCCCCTTCCTCCCACCTCCTTCATCACCGTGCCGCCTCCCTCCACCTCGGGCTCTCTCCCCACGCGAGTAATCACACAGCGACTTCGCCACTCCGCCACGCCCATCTCCGCCTCACCTGGCCACAGATGCTTCCTCGCTCGCCTGCTGCTTCCCCACCGGCCTCTCCTCCGCCCTCTGCCCGCGCTGCCGCCCATCCTCCTCAGCCCACTCTCCTCCCTTGCCGCCCGCCTGGGCAGCCTCGACAAGCAGGGCCCAAGACGGCCGCCGCCACTGGACCACGTCGCCCGCCCGCTGCTTTCACCTGGGCAACCCGCTCCCCCGCCGCCAGCCTCCGTCTCAAGTCCCCGACATCAAGCTCGCCACAAGGCCCGACCCCACTCGCCCGACCCCGGAGCGCTGCCATGGCTCGCCTCACGGACTCCCGCCGCCTTTCCTCCTCTCGCTGCCGAGCTGGCTACCACTCACGGCCTGCCACTGCATGCGTACCTCGCTGCGCCACAGCGGCGCTTCCAGCGACCACCGCTGGCGGCTCTCCGGCCATGAGCGCGCTGGCCTCCCCGCCTCGCTGGCCCACCTCTCGCTGACATGGCCTAGCCACTCCGCTGACCCGCCTCTGTTCCGCTAAGCTCCGCTGCCGCCGTCAACCCCGCCTCCGCCGTCGCCCCCGAGCCCGCAGCCTGGCCGCCCGAAACCCCAAGTCCCTCGCCAAGGTCGCCCGAGACCGAACCCCAAGATCTTCGCCACGGAACTGTTGCCTTCGCCACGGCGATGATGCCATCGAGGGCCCGATGGTCGAGGTTGACCGAACCCACGGACGCCAAGAACGCCTCGAACGCCAAGACCGAACCTCAAAGTCAGAACCTCAAGGCCTTCGAGGTGAGATCGGCAAAGATCGCCACACGGAGACCAAGACCCGAGCCCTTCGCCATAGATCCGTGATGCCGCATACCAAGCTCTTCATCCCGGGCGATTCCAAGACCGATCCCGAATGCCATGACCTACTACCCGAGAGTGATATCAACCCCGACACGGCGAGTTCGCCATCGTCTCGAGTGCTTCCACACGGATACCAAGCGACAAGATCACCGCCATCGAACCCTAAGGCCACATGCGGCAAGTACTCTCTCGGACGCCAGATCTCCGCGACGAGGCAACGAACCCACAAATGACCCGAGGACGCGAATGCGACAAGATCTACATGCGACAAGAACGACAAGTGCTTCATCCCGAACGCCAGGACTCGACATGACCAAGACCCTAAGCACCAAGATCTACCTTCCGAGAACGTTCCTGAGACCGACCTCGTCGAACCCTGGACCCCGAGACCAACCCCGAACCCGGAACCCCAAGATCGTCGAGAACCCTAAAGTGTGACTCTTATCCGAGAACCCTATTTTAAAACATAATAACAACTTGTGGCATATTGAATTGCCATCCTTGCATGCATATCTGTGGTTTGGGGGCCTTATGCCGATTCACCTAATAATTAAATATGGGGCCCATATGCGGGCAAATCTAGTCTCATATTGGCCTCATTTAAATTTGTGCTATCTTACCGGTGCTTATCTTCAGCCATGTTAAAACAACAATTAAATTGCGGGTAGCTAAACAACATGGACCACCTAATTAATTGTCGGACCCGGTTCCGCTTAATCTTGACCTAATCGCATCGCACCTTGCCATGCCATGCATCATACATGCATCATGCCGATCTTCTGCCGCTTTATTAAATATTGCATCCGTGTTTATTCTAGTGTTTTGCTTCTTCGGATAAGGCCGTTGAGTTGATGTGAGTCACCGATCTTCGGATGAAAACCTTCGACAATGTTTTCAAAGTAGCATCTCCCTTTCTACCTATCTTACTTTTATAGTATTTACTTCCCTCCTGTTGATCTATTGCTATCCGTGTTGCGATGCTTTAGTTTCCGTACCCTTGATATACCGTGCAGCCCTATATTGCCTTGGACACACCCTATTACCTGTTGTTTGGTAGGAAGTTGGACTTGCGCGTCGTAGTTGCTTGCTCAAGTGCTAATGTGCTTCGTCATATGCCACAGTTGCTGATGTATTGCCGCATGTTGATGTTGGAGATGATTCTAGTTTTAGTTATCGTCACTTTAATTTCTGTTTAACAACTAAAATTGAATAAGCAGAGGCATCGGTGGGTGATAGATAATATTTGGTTTTCCGAACGCCCACTTGTGTCCCGTAAGACCCCGAGTACTTGATTCCTGTTCCTTGATTTATCGCGCTATCCACATCCGGGAGGTATATGGGACCCCTCACCGTAGCTTGATTCCGTCTTATTTCTTGGGGCCACAAACTAGTTTGAGGTTTTATTACTATCCTGCATTTTATGCCATGCTTTATCGCTTATTTATTTACAGCGAGGTAACGCATAATCGCATCGCTTAGGAAGCGGAGTGATTACGCTGTCGATAAGCCCCGCTTTGGGGTTCCCAACCGCCACGCCATTGACGCAGACCTTGAGGCCGTCTCGAGCTTGCCTACTCCGCTATGGTTCTACTCAAAGGGTGGCCCTGAAATATTTCTGAATCTTGTGATTGCTGTGTCGTGAAGGCCTCGTTGGGTTTTGATTTGGTTTTTCCGAGGTTGATCGAGTGTGTGTTGCTATTGGTGCACCCCGGCCGGGTAAAACTTTCTGAAAGCCGTGTCCGCGGATATGGACGACTTGGAGCACAGTTTCTTGATCATAGACAAGCATAACTAAAGTTTACTGTTATAAATTTGACTTATAATGACTAGTAATCAGCTTCACTATAATGGAATGGCTAATTAATACTGCCCACAATTGCTTGTTTGGTTGTCGCTTGCGACAATTGTATCTGACTAGTAAGTATTGCAACTACAACGACATGGCTGAATAAAAGTACCAACAACTGCTGGGTTTTGGGATTATATTAAGCTATCTGTATCTGATTAGTAATTGCTGCAACTCCAACGGAATGATTAACTAAAAGTGCCCACCGCTTACTTTATCCGGACGATTATCTAAACTTGACTAGTAAAGTGCCGCAACTATAACTGAATAAATAAAACTGCCAACTGTGTGAGTTCCTCGGTTGACTTCCTCGTTTGGTCTCGAGGGGGAAATACCAGGATGGGTTTGTTTGGTGTTAGCTTCAGGTTGGATCCGGATAGGTCATTCTTACCCCTCTCTGATAACCGCCAGTTGTTTCGAGTCTCTATAGGATGTTTAGTGCATGTTGCCGCCGCTCATCCACCATACCTATGTAGGCGAGGACCGCCAATTCTAGCCTCGCTGCTGTACCGGCCTCGATCTTGACGCTCCTTCTTTTCCTTTGCCCTTTGTCGGCACCCCTTTGTTTAAGCAGGTTTTGAGATCGACGTTAGCGTGGTTACCCTTCCGGCTTGGCAGGGTTATGGACGCCATTGGTTATTCTTCAGGGCTCTTAGCCCCATTTGCTTCTTGTCCGTAGTCGGACGCTCTCCCGTTTTCAAGGTGTTTTGGATCTTGTATATTATATCTGTATTCTTGACTCCTTGAGTCGCATATATATATCTGCCTGTGGGTCCCATCGAGGACTGTGTAATGTTATTACTTCGTTTTCCACCCGCACGAAAGTGCCTGGTGGGCACCTTTGAATCGTTTCTATGCGGGTTTGGCGAATTTTGCTCAAACTTGCATAGGTCCGATTCTGAGGGTGTTACACACATACACACCTTGTTGGATTCTGCATGTTGTTATCCTTTTAACAAAATTGGTTTCATCTCATTTGGAGTTCAGATGCGAAAGTTATTGCAGTATTAGTTCTGAAGTTTTCATGGGTGGCAGTTTCGGCGCCCCACCGGTAGTACAGCTAGGGCATATTTGACGCTGATAGTACCGGGCTACTTACGCTCAGCCGTGTCACTCTGCAGTAAAATTTATGTTTGGTCACGTTTATTTACCGAAACTTGACCGGAAGTATGGCGGTGGTACCAGCCCCGACCTAGCGAAAGTACCGCTGCTCCATCGAAAGTACCGCTCGGGCATATTTTGCCACCGGTAGTACCTATGGAAATTCTTGCTCACTTCCGCTCAGCCCGTGACACCTCACAGTCATTTCTCTGTTTGGTCACATTTTATTATCAGTACTTGGCCGGTAGTACCGGCCGGAAGTTTTGGCTCGCGTCAGGCAGAACTTTCGGCCTGTACAACTAGGTTTCTCCACTGCTTTCGAGCCGCTGGAGTCGGGATGACTGAAACTTATGATGGATCACCTTTACTACCGGCCAGGCACGTAAATGTCCCAAAGAGTCAGATTTCATGAGCCCTTTAAAAAGGGGCCCTTTTTTCCCTTTGTGGAGTTAGCTCTTTGGTTGGTCTGTTGCTATCTATCTCTCCATTGTTGACATTGAAGAGCTTGTCCTCTCCCCTTCTCTCTCCTATGGTTCTTGTCTTTTTGAGGGATTTGTGAGAGGAGATCTAGATTTACAATCCCACCAAACCAAATCTCTTCTCTCTGAAGGAATCCATGAGATCTAGATCTTAGAGAGTTTTGTGTTCACCTCTTGTGTTCTTCCTCTCTTATTCTCCCAATAGCTTTTGTATCTTTGATGGAATTTGGAAGTGAAGGACTTGTCCTGCCACTATGGATAGTTCCTCTCCTCTGGCGAGATGACGCCCCAATATTACTCATAGATGACCATCGTGCGTGCTGCTCCTAATGGAACACTCAGCACCCAGTTTGTCGGATAACACATGTCCAGTGAAACTGGGTATCTTGCCTCCCACAACTCATGCACCTCGTGGATGAGCAACCACCGCTGCCCGAAGCCGTTCGTGGTGGCGCCGTCTTCGTCAAACCTCTCCATGCGCTCGGGGTTGGAGCGGGCTCGGGGAAGAAGTGGGAAGGAGCTGAAGAAAATGGCAGCGAGGAAGGAGGCGATGAAATGATGACGAAGGAGGACCTTTTTATAGAGACGGACAACCCCTAGAGGGAAAGAAGGCGTGTGATGCCTCTAGAAGGCATGAGGTGACGACGCGTTGATCGCTTCTCCGTTGCTGTTCGCAAGGCTGCCGCATCGAGCGGCACCATTAACGTGGCGTTGTCGGCGAGGAGGAAGACGGACTGGCCGGTCCGCAGAAGCTGACTGAGCTGGCCCATGGCAGGTAACTATTTCCGTGTCTTACTCTCGCCCTCCTTCTCGCCAAAACACGCTCATTCGGCGTCCCCGCTATCCTGTGGGCTCATCCGGCGTCCCCGCTATCCTGTGGGTTGGGTTCAACTTGGAGACGTAAGTAATCAGCCACGTCGATGCCAAAATGGAATTGAAGGGCTGATTGGGAAAGTTTTTGGCCGCGGGCACCCCAAATACCCCCACAGTGGAGATGGTCTGACGAGCTAAAACAACTTGCCAAAATGTTTTATATCGTGGGAGTAAGAGCATCTCCACTCGCCTACCCAGGACGTCGATCTGGACGCCGAAATTAGGTCTGGACACCAAAAATCGGCCCAGTCGCGTACACAGGGACCTGTTTTCGTCCGGATTTGGGCGTATTTTGGTCCGGCCTACCCAGGCCGAACACAGGTTCCCGGATACGCCCTGAGGACGCCGTATGCCGCGAAAAAGGGCGTGGGCCAGCTCTGTCGGCGAGACAGTCCCATTCCCACCCACTCCACTCGCGCAGACCGCGGCGAAGAGCTCCCAGCGCCCCCTGTCGCCATGACTTCGCCGGCGGAGCTCCCCCGCGCTGAGACATGCTGACGCCTCTATATACGCTCGCCGTAGTTGCCACCCACCTCCACGCCTTCTCCGTCACCGCTTTCGCCGACCGAGCTTCGTCGTTGCTCTGCTTCGCTGTGTGCTCCCACCACCACGCTGTAGGGTTCGCAACATAGAAAACAAAAAATTTCCTACGATGAAAACAACTATGTACCAAGATCTATCTACTAGATACAAGCAACGGGTGGATATACATCCATAGAATACATATCCTCGAAGACCGTATAGCGTTAACGAGGTTGTACTCATGGATGATGTAGTCGAACGCTTGCCGATCTCAAGATCGTGATAAAGTCCATCTGGTCCAGCCGGTCCAGCACCATCACGTCTAGCACCGCAAAGCAGTGGTGCATCCGTGATCGCACACACGTCCGGTACTCGACAACCGCGCCCACAAGCAATGAAGCAACAAATCCTTCCAGAAAAAGCCACCGGGAACATGTATCTCGCTGATCTGAGACCATGGGGGAATTCTAAAAGGGGGAAAGAGATCCTTCGCGAGGAGGTGTGTGATGAGAGGAGGGAGTGGGTGCCTTTTATAGGGAGAGGGGGCAGCCCTCTCCCATGGCGTGGCAGCCATGGAGGTGCCCCCACCTCTTCCACATTCATGTGGGTGGAGCTCCCACTCACATAAATAGCCACCCCACTCAAAATTCCACTCACCTTCATTAAATTTTCACCAAATTTAATGTAATCTCTCATTAAATAAAACTCTTTTATTTATTTATTCAGAATTTTGTTAATTACTTTAATTAATAAACATTCACATAAAACCCCTTGCTAGTATTCTATTTCATATGCAGAACCAGTTTCAGCAATTTCAACCGAAATAGTTTTGGTGTCTAGTGAAATAAATTCCTGCGCTTTCTTTTTTCTTTCTCTGGCATATTATTTGCTCCAAATGGTGTCGGTATCCCTTAAGTGTGTCACCCTTTGGTTCGCGAATAATGTAGACATGATCGAGACCCCTCTCCGATCAATAATCAGCAGCGGGACCTGGAGATCCGTACTGACTCCCACACATTCAACGATGACTTTTGTGATCGTGTGAACCTTATACGCATGTAACTCAATCCCTTTGTCTCGCAATATATTACATGTCCGAGATTCGATCATCGGTATCTCCATACCTAGTTTGATCTCGTTACCGACATGTACTCTTTTCTAGTGATCAAATCACTTGCTTGCAAGCTAACTAATGTGATATCATCGAGAGGGCCCAGAGTATATCTATCTGTCATCGGGATGGACAAATTCCACTCTTGATCCATGAGCCTCAACATAACACCTTCGTAGCACTGAACCCATCTTTATAGTCACCTCACGGTGACGTTTGATGTTATCAAGATACTCTTCCGGTATTAGTGATTGACATGATCTCACGGTCTAAGGACTAAGATTACTTCGTATGATGTTATAGAAATATAAACACAATGACCTTGATCGTAATGCTATACTTCGGATGAATGTTCATCACAACATTACACTAATGTTGTGACCTCGTTATTAACAACATCCAATGTCCATGATCAGGAAACCTTTAATCATCTTATTAATCAACGAGCTAGTTTATAAGAGCAGCATAAGTAGAAACTTCCTTTTTGTTTATTAAACACACATGTATTAACATTTCCATATTAATAAAATTATAGCATGCAAAATAAATATTTATCATAAATAAGGAATACGATAATAACCACGTTATTATTGCCTCTCGGGCATATTCCATTCACACGCCCACTAAGTGTTCGGCATTTGGCCGGATTCGACCATGGACTCCGACGATGACGAGATATTCGCCATGGACTCCGACGAGGACGAGATACTCGCCATGGAATCCGACGACGAGGAGATGCTTGCCGTACTCCTGGAGGAGGAGAGCGCCGAGATCGCCGAAGGTGAAGAGCACTTGCAGATCCTCGCATCGCTTGTCCACCAGACATGCATGGCGGCCGGTTGGTGGTTCGCGCCAGTCGCTGTATGCGCAGACACAAAGGATAGAGGGCTAGTGCATGTTGTACGCCGACTACTTCGCCGACCAGCCACTCCATGGAGAGGACGTGTTTTGCCGCCGTTTCAGGATGAGTCGGAAGCTCTTCCTCAAGATTGTGCATGCCATCCGGGAGTTCGACCCCTATTTCGTTTGCAAGAAGGACTGCACCAGCTTGGTTCGGTTTTCCTCACTACAGAAGTGCACCGTGGCGATGAGGTTGCTTGCATATGGAGCGCCGGCTAACAGTGCCGATGACTATCTACGCATCACCGAGTCCACCGCCATTGATTGCTTATACAGGTTCTGCAGGGCAGTGATTGCAGTGTTCGAGGAAGAGTACTTGAGATCACCCACTGCTGAAGACACTGCTCGAATCCTCGCAGTCAATGAAAATAGAGTATTTCCTGATATGCTTGGAAGCATAGATTGCATGCATTGGGAGTGGAAGAACTGTCCATTTGCATGGCAAGGAATGTACAAAGTCCACAAAGGAGGATGCACTGTGATACTTGAGGCAGTTGCTACACATGATCTTTGGATCTGACACTCCTTCTTTGGCATGGCAGGATCGAACAATGACATCAACGTCCTCAACTCCTCAACTGTCTTTTCTAAGCTTATTGAGGGTCATATGCTCCCTCTGTGGAATTTGAGATCAGTGGACACCACTACAACAAGGGATACTATCTAGCAGATGACATCTATCCAAGATGGCCAACATTTGTGAAGACTATCTCAAACCCAATGCTCCCCAAGCATTCTCACTTTGTCAAGGAACATGAAGCTTGCAGGAAGGACGTGGAGCGGACATTCGGTATGCTCCAGGAGAGGTTTGCAGTTGTCCGGTTCCCTGCTATGACCTGGTCGAAAGATCAGATGTGGGAAGTGATGAACTGTTGTGTGACCTTGCACAACATGATCATTGAGGATGAAAGGAAGGATCCAGTGAGTTTGCTCGAGGAGAACGAGCCATACTACAGACAGGGTCCTCTTGCCGAGCCTGATCATCAGGCGCCTCCAATCTGGCCTGCATTCATCGCCATGCGTCAGGAGATCCGAGATCCGGCAGCTGCAGGATGATCTTGTTGAGCACCTATGGATACGCAGGGGCAACACGTCGTAGATGTCGAGCATGAACTGACCGAACTTGGCTGAAATATGTTGTACTTTCACTGCAGGCCAAACTATGTTTACATTTACGCCAAACTATGTTTAAAATTTCGCCGAACTTTGGCAGTAAATTGTTATGTATTCATTGTATTGCCGAAATCTGGACGAACTTAAACCGAATTTAAGCCGAATTTGAACGGAAACGGACGACCCAAGAACTTGGGCTGGGTACGCGAGTGGTAAACTGGACGTATCCAGATAAAAACTTCTTCGTCCGTGGTCCGAATTTCGGCCTGAGTTCGCCCAACGTGTGAAGATGCTCTACCTGTTCCTGTATAAAAAAAGTTTTTAAAGTTCAGTTTTGAACTCTCAAAACGTCCTATATTTGAAAACAGAGAGAACAGCGAATAGAAGTTAGCTGCATCTTGCGCCGCTGCAGTCCACTCAGCAGGAAAGAACAGAGGAGGCCATCATTATGGGCCTGGTTCTCACGATCACATCAATGATGAGCAAAACCCTCGTAGAAGCGATGATGAATGCTCTGCCACACCCCACGTCAAGCTGACCACCGTTGCTTCTCCTCGCCACCATCCCAGCTCAGAGCCACAAATCACTCCCCCATGGGCCATGACCCATCCCGCTCTGGTTTCTGAAAGTACACGGGGAGAGTGGCAGAGGCGTGGGTCGCCGGCGAGTCGGCGCCTGGAAATTACACCCCTGCCCTCAGCCGCTGCGGCCCACACGCTGGCGCGCAGTGCCTCCGGCCTCGTCGCTTTGGGGAAGGGCAGGAGGGTAAAATCACGGCGCCGCGTTCGCGCGGGAAATCCGGAAGGGAAGGGTGGTGGTACTGGGATCCAGGGTGTCGTCCGTCCGTCCTCCCATCAAAACGTTTCAACACTGTACTGCCATTGACGCTCTCTAGTCTCTCCTCCCCATTCCGTGCGAGGGGGCTAGGGTTTCGAGCTCGCTCCGCCTCCCTCCGCTGTGGGAGGAACGGCGTCGCTGCTGTCCGACCATCCGCCGCCTCCGCCGCTCGCTCGGGCGTGCGGCACAGTTCGATTCGAGATCCGAGCCGAGCGCGCCTCGCCGGCCAGGGGCTCGGGTCGGGGTCCGGCCCTCCTCGCCCGCCGGCTCGCGCTCGCGTGACGCGATCGGTTCCGAGGTACGTAAATGCGCTCTCGCATGCCGTGTGATGCTTTTTTGCCCTCGAAATGCTCGTAATCGCGCGCTTACTTGTTTTGGTGGCGCAGTGAGGTAGTTTTTGGGGGTTACTTTGCAATGAACTTTCCAGTGGAATCTGCGGTGACGTAGCGTCTTCCATTTCTGGAAGCAATGCCCCAGTAGTCTTGGGGAATGCTGACACCCCGATGATACTTTTGCAATAATAGGTCGACTAGAGATCCTTTTTAGGTGGATTTGTGGAACATCCTTGTCTTTGTAGTGACTGCTGACGTAGTCGCTGCATCATGAGCTGTAATACTGTGGATTAGGAAAAATCAAATGCTAGTTGCTATAGTATTACTGATAAGTACAGAAACTAATCGATTTCTCATTGTTGAGTTTGGAGATGTTTGGACTGTAATACACTCGCAGAAGATGGTGTGGAAGTTAAACTGTGGACATATTTATCTGGCAGAACGAGATTAAAATCTGTCTTGTTAATCCAGTAAAATCAAGCGTAAAAAATGTGGATGTAAAATCCTTGAAGTTTTAGTGAGTAAAAGTCTTATGAGTAAATGCGCAGGTGCTCTTTCGCACTGCAGTTTTCTTTTGGTCTCCAAGTGTTCCTATATGTGAGCTTATTTGAGAGATTGTTTGGTGGGTGCTGCAGTGCGGTCATTTTGGGCTTACTTTCTGCTGAAGTTTCAAGTGGAATATGCTGTGGCGCTCGAGATTTCAGGATCTTCCATTTCTGGAGGTTGAGAGGGAGGGTTGTCCCATTAGTTTGGGGGAATGGTTGTGCTCCAGTGATACTTTGGTGGTAGTACTAGTAACTGGATTTATGGGATAATATGCATGTCTTTGTAGTGAAGTGACTCTGACAACTTGCTGCGAAATCGTGAGCTCTACAACCTGTGAATTACATTATCAAATGCTAGGTTTCTGGTAGTTGATGGGTATGTAAGTAAACGATTTTCTTTAGTTATTTTTTAGGAGGTGGTGTGGATATGTTTGTCTGGCACTGTCATAACCAAATTGGAAGTAGCCTCGGTAAAACCAAGCTTGCAAAATGTGGATGCATAATCCTGGCAGTTTTAGACTTTGGTGAGTAAATATGACTTATAAGCAGGGTGCACATTGTCCTGTGGTGACTTTTATCTGTTTTATTGGAATTCAGTAGGATGTGCAACTGTGCATCGGAGAATTGAACCACTGATGGATATATCTGTTGCTGGTTCCACGAGCTCCCTGAACTTTCCTGTATTTGTTTCATGAATATAAAGTATCTAGAGCACGATGCAACCATCTTACCTTGGATTCACATCTGACATGTGCAGTTACCTATATCAACAAGGTGAATCATTGTTTCTTTGTGGTGGGGTTGTACAAGCTACTATTTAGGCCAAATGTTGTGTATTGGTCCTACATGAGATAAGATATATCATTATATGGCCTTTGGTTCACTTGCCTCTGATAGTTTGATTCAATCTCACAAGTTAAATGAGCAATAGCTTAGGATGTGATTGATGATGCAACTTGAAACATTGCTAACAATTGGCATTTGTTAATGGCAAACACTATAAAAGCAGACAATGAGAATTACAATTTGCAAGTTGAAGGGAAAATGCTAGTCAGGTAGTTACTTATTTTCCGTAGTCATAAATACAAACGGCACATCAATACTTTTCACTTTTTTATTTATGATTATGCAAGCAGTGCATCAATCTTGCCAGCAAGTGAACCATGTTACAGGCGTCCATCCACTTGGCAGTTCCAAACTACTAGATAATGAATGTGTTAAAAAGGTAGGCCAGAATCCATATAAAACAGGTCGTGACAGGTGCAAATGATGATAGTCCTTATCATATTATTATTAATGAGGTGTTGAATTTGTTAAGTATTGATTGTAAGGACATGGATACTTCAAGCCTAGTGATGAAATGATCAAGATGAATTTAACCAGTGAAGTTCCCAGGCCATGCTTGTCTCCTGGACTTTGGCTAACTTTGATATCCCTAGTTGTTATACAGTCTGTTGGATTTTACAACTGTGACAGGAGTTCTTTCTGCTGCTGTATGCTGACTGACATTTGCAAATGAGGTTACTTCAGCGTGCTAAGAACCTTATCTGGATACTGCCCTTGTACCATACAGTCCAAGCAAACGTGATGCCTTCAATAGCACAAATAAAAACATGATTACTTTGACTGTTGGCTCAAGTGGTCTCTAAGTGCAGCAGTATTCTTTTATCCTTGCTTGTGAATTATTTGTACCTGCTTATGCTTGCTTATTTATACACATTATTTCTGAAGGTTCCTACTGGAAATGTCATCGTTGCTGGTTATACTTTTGTACTAAGAATTGTTTGCTGCAGTCTTTTTTACCTACACTATGGTGTTAAGACATATGTGCTGTTTTGGAGTGCAGGACAATGGAGAATGGAACCAAGGCTGCTGCTGATGTTTGGGGAGGGCAACTCTGGCTCATGGAGGAATGCCTTGCAGCAACAGCCTCGACCTTTGTACTTTCTGCTCTTCTCTTGACCTTGGCGGACATGACCTGAGGCGTCCAAGCCCCAGCGCAGCGATTCCTCGTAAGAGGAAGCATTCGTCAGCACGTGCCCATGAACAACTCCTGCAACTGTTCTCCACTGTAACACTGATGACCTTGTCCGGGTGCTAGCATGTCCTGGATGAGCTATGGTGATACCTACCTAAGTGCTATATAAGTATATAGCCATCGCTAATCTTCCTGCCTTAGTCCTTAGTTTCCCTTCCGTCTTTACTGGAATTATCATCTTTAGCGCCCCTCTTCCAAGTTGCACTAGTGTTATGTCAAGGTATATTTGGCTGTGAACCAATGTATAAGCTGGAAATTGGTGGATCACCACAGTACCATTTCATATTGTCAGATTCTAGCTGTTCGACTTCTGATGAATGAAGGGATGAATGACCAACTATGTGATGCCGCCTTCATAGAAGCCCTGAATGCTTATAGTTTTATGTCTACTTAAATCTTGCTTTTTCTTTGAGGGCCTGAAATCTTGCTTGTGATAGGCCCTTTAACTAATGAAGGTTTCTGCTGCTGACTGTCTTGCCAAATGAAATTCTGTACTGTTGTTTGCTGCAGTGTCATTTTCCATTTGTTATTTCTGATGCTTGTGTTGAAATGATATGTGCATTTGTGCAAATTGCAACAACTAGGGGTGTGATTGGTAGCCCGCATGGACTGTAAGAAGATGCAAAAACTGCGAGCAAACGGGTTCTCCTCTCTGAACCAAACACTCCGCCTCGCGCGGCCGCTCCATTGCCGTGACACTGCCGTGTGGCTTAAACCACCCAATCCTTAGGCCGCCGCCCCGCATTTCTCACCGCCCACGGGGACAATCGCTTATGGCCAAGTCCTCACGTTCGATTCGACCGCGGTGAGTTTGCCCCCATACCCCCTCGCTTCTGTCCTATCTCCCTCTCTCTCTGCCATGAAGAACTTAAATTGTGTACGGACGCTTGCCATCAATTTTCTCTTCCTGCCCGTGGATTGGGCCCCAAGCTCGACCGAATCGACCACGCTCAAGGCCGTGCCGAATTTCGGGAAGCCCATGCGCTATTTGGTCGACGGAGAGGATAGGAGGGGAGAGAGAAATAGAGAAAGGCGCGGATACTCGCGCTCTGTCTAAATTCACCGCCGATTTCCCTTCAAGTCCCTTTGGAGGTTACTCTGGCGATTGAGTTCCCAATGATAGGATTTTGTGTTGTCGTGGGGATGTTGCTAGGATGTGGAATTCACGGCGGCATATGTGTGACATATGCAGATTGAAATAGCCATTGCATGGAGTATTTTCTGAATTTACTGATGCCGGTTGAACAAATTTGGTTGAGCGTTTATTCATGGGGTTATTGTGAGAATGTTCATTGTTTTGTATGTTTTGGATAGTGCATCTGTATCAGGGAAGGACTATTATGAACAAGCTCGTGTGTTGTCGCCTAAATTTGTTTATTTGAGTTCATACATGTACTGCTACGAACTATCAATGCCATGTACTTCCTTCGTTGTTGCTTATAATTAATTTTTTTTTGAAACAAGGCAAAAGATTGGCCTTCTCATCGATATAGCACATGTGCACTGAAATTGTGTAATTACCAAACGTCTAAGGATGCATTTGTCGATGCTCGTTTAGCAATTTTGTTGCGTATTTATTGGCTTTATGGGGTTATTTTTCAGAACGTTTGTTGCTTCTTTAATACTTCATCTGTACCAGGAAAGAATTATTATGAACAAGCTCGTGCTTCTCGCCTGTAGTTCTCCGCCTCTCGCGTGTGCACGCCGCATCTCCCAGTCTGATTTGAGCCCCAATCTTGACCGAATCGACCATGCTCAACGCCGCGCCGGATTTTGGGAATCCGTTGAGGGATTTGCTCGACGGAGAGGAGAGAGAAATAAAGAAAGGAATGGATATTCGCGGTCTGTCTAAATTTGTCACCGATTTCACTCTCGTGGAAACTCCTTTGGAAACTACCATGTGAGGTTTGCTGTTGCGACGATTTGAGTTTCCAGTTACATGATTTTCTCTTGTCGTTGGGATGTTGTTGGGATGTGCAATGCTGTAATCGTGTATTCAGGTTGGCATGTGTGTGATGCAGATTCAAATTATTGTTGCATGGCTTATTCATCTGCATTTACTGATGCACGTTGAACAATTTGGTTGAGTATTTTATTCATGGGGTTATTTTCAGAATGTTCATTGCTTTTTATGTTTGGCTAGTGCTACCAGGGAAGGTCTATTATGAACAAGCTAATGTTTTGTTGCGAAATTTGTTTATTTGGGCTCATACATGTAGGAAATTGGAGTTGTGGAGGCAAACCTCGGAATCCAAGGGGTTTAGACTTAGTAGGACAAAGGTTGAGTATATGTGGCGCGACTTTAGCGACGTTAGATGCGAGGACGAAGGGGTTAATCTAGGAGGGCAAGTGATCCCCAAGAGGGACACTTTTCGATACTTGGGATCAATGCTACAAAGCAATGGTGGTATCAATGAGGATGTTAGCCATAGGATCATGGCAGGATGGACGAAGTGGTGGCGAGCATCCGGAATCCTATGTGACAGAAAGGTCCCACAAAAGCTAAAAGGTAAGTTTTATAGGACGGCAATCAGACCTGTCATGCTTTATGGAGCAGAATGTTGGCCCACTAAGAGGCAACACATCCAACAAATGAGTATCGCCGATATGCGTATGCTAAGGTGGATGTGTGGCCTCATAAGAAAAGACTGTATCAGGAATGAAGTGATACGCGCGAGGGTAGGGGTGGCGCCAATTGAAGAGAAGGTTGTCCAACATAGATTAAGATGGTTTGGACATGTCCAACGAAGGCCACCAGAAGCACCGGTTAACAGTAGGATTATAAGGGGTTTTGATAATGCAAAAATGGGTAGAGGGCGGCCAAAGCTGACATGTGAGAAGGCAATTAAAAGGGATATGAAGGGCTGGAATTGTAGGGGTTCGTAGCATGGAAAACAAAAATTTTCTACCGCATGCAAACTAACAAGCCAAGATCTATCTACTAGATTGTAGCAACGAGTCGATAGAGGAACTCACCCTCGAAGATTCCAAAGCGGTTAACGAGAGCAGATTCTCGTGGGTGATGTAGTCGTACACTTGCCCATCTCAAGATCGCGTAGACGATCCTTCCGCTGCTCCTAAAGCTCCTGATCGGTCACATCGTTCGGTACTCAACGAAGACCTTCCTCCCTTGTTCCAGAAAATGGAGGTTGTAGCACTTCTCGCGATTCCCAAGAAGACGACGACGTGGTACCAAGTAGAGGGAGATCTCGCAGCTTCCTTGCCGGGAGCGAGTATGGTGGACTATGAGAGAGCCTTGGTGATATAGGGTTTAGACACACCAATTAGAAGGGGCTAAACCAGCGGCTAGGGCAATTAGAAGCTCTAACTCGGTGGCTTGGGAGAAATCCCTAGGCTGTGGCTAGGGTTTAGGTTTAGAGGGAGGCAACTTGTGTGTCTAGGAGGGGAGTCCTGCCCCTCCTTATATAGGTGGAGGGAGGCGCCGGCCAAGGGGAGGGAGTCCATCCCCAACTCGGATCCCTAGTGGGCCGGCGGTGGAGGAGGAACTCCTCCCCAACTCGGTTTCCCACTTCTTCTCCACTTTCCAAAATAGCCGTTTGACTATTCAAATTGGCGTTTGACTTTTCAAACTAGGATTTGATTAAACCCTTTATTTTGTACAGCGATGACACCTTGTACATGATGTAATCATTCCAACTTGCAATGACACATTCATGTACCCTTCCCCTCCGGAGTGCCGGACATTCCGGAACCTTCTAGAACATTCCCGATGAAAACACCGGAACCATTCTCCAACCCCGAAACAGGACTTTCCTTATATGAATCTTATTCTCCGGACCATTCCGGATCTCCTCGTGATATCCCGGATCCCATCCGAGACTCCGAACAACATTCGGTCTCTTACTCATCATTCCATAACTACTCAAACAACATCGAATCCTTAAGTGTGTCTCCCTATGGTTCGTGAATTATGCGGACATGATCGAGACACTTCTCCGATCAATAACCAATAGAGGAATCTGGAAATTCATATGGCTCCCACATATTTCTACGATTACTTTGATCGAATGAACCACTTACATACGATACCAATTTCCCTTTGTCTCACGATAGTTTACTTATCCGAGGTTTTGATCGTGGATCTCGCATACCTAGTTCAACCTCACCGATAAGTACTCTTTTTTCGCTCCCGTGATATGTGATCCCTTGTGAGCCAGTCACATGCTTGCAAGCTAATTGGATGACATTCCACCGAGAGGGCCCAGAGTATATCTATCCGTCATATGGATGGACAAATCCCACTCTTGATCCATGTGTCTCAACCAACACTTTCCAAACACTCAATGCCACCTTTATAGCCACCCAGTTACGGTGTGGTGTTTGATGTCATCAAAGCATCCTTCCGGTGATGGTGATTAACATGATCTCATGGTCGAAGGAATTAGGTTACTATGTATCAGAAAGCTTATAGCAAATGAACTATATTAAATGACTTGATCTTTATGCTACGCTTACTATAGGAGTATGTCCATCACATCATTCTCCTAATGATATGACCTCATTAATAACATCTCTATGTTCATGATTAGGAAACCATGATCATATATTAACCAACAAGCTAGTTTAACAAGAGGCTTTACTAGGGACTCTTTTATGTTTACAAATCACACAAGTATTAATGTTTCCTGTTAATACAATTATAGCATGTTATGTAAACATTTATCATAAGTATGAAGATATGATAATAACCACTTTATTATTGCCTCTTGGGCATATCTCCAACAGTCTCCCACTTGCACTAGAGTCAATAATCTAGTTTCAAATCTTTGTGTATTCAACAGCTATGGCTTTTCGGTGTTGTATGTAAACGATTGCTAGTGGTCAAATGATCTCCGGATCTGACACTTCTAGGTCCGTGTGTAACTGCATGTCTTTGCGTCTCTACGCATCACTCATTCTCTAATGAGATGGCTTCGTACAAATTTGGTCCTTTGGTGTGACCTTTAGTTCTTTGGGGTTAAAACATGTTGATAATATTGTCATACAATATATCTTCATAGTATTATCCCGCTGTGAACTACACCTAGTTTGATAACAAACTACTTGACACAAATGCCCTCTTTAGCTGCTATTATAGCAGTCATATACTTAGCCTTTTGTTGTAGTATCTGTCACAATGTCTTAACTTTGGAACTCATCCAAATCCATTATGGAACTTACTTTCCATCATATTGTGCCACCCTTAGTTTAGATTGAGATGAACTTAATTTGTACTTTGTGACAAAACTAGTATCAATGTAATTCATTTACAATGAACTAACCATCTATTTGTCACTTCTATAAATAATATACTCTTAGTTCTTCCAAAAGATCATAAGAATATCCTTACTATTGTCCAATGATCAACTTATAAATCATTCTGGTATATGCTCATAACATTTAGAGTATAGGACATATCTGGATTTGTACATATCACAGTATGATTGATATAAATACTCTTTGTGATTTCATACATCAAGTATCAATCTATACTTGAATATTTGTTTCACTTACCCTGTGTCAATACACTTGAATATATCATCAATATTGAACTCATTCAATCCTTTTTCTGTGACAAGAACCTTTCTTGTAGTTTCTATATTGAACTCATTCAATACATCATCTATGTACTTTCGGCACAACCATATTAGCGTCTATTGATGCCAAATATTTGGGTTTTGCCTAAGTCTTTCATCAGGATGAAATTCTTAATATGTGTTAATAAAATATACATCTTTTCCAATCAACAATATGTACTCCACATAATGTATTATAAATATGTCTTAGCGCTCCCACTTAATTTCTTGCAAATGCAAGCATCTTCATTGTCTCTGATAAAATTAAACTCTTTTAACAGTTTCATCATAGTGAAGATTCTAACTCCGCTATGCTTACTTCAACCATTGAAGTTTGCATACGCTTTTAGCATCCTTTGAATTAACAAAACCCTATGGACCGTGTTATGCACATGTCCTAGGTAACAATTCTATTAGAAGAACTTGTTTTGTTTATTCAACTACCACATAACAAAATTATATGTAGTGGTTGCTATATTAATCCGTCTAGACAAAATATCGCTATGAAAGATCAGATCTTGTCATAGTCAACCTTTGAACATTGTTGTGAACTCTTTCCCAACATGTCGACTATTTCATAGATGTGCAACATCCATGTCTATTTATTTATAGATCCAAACACAACTGTAAGGTCTTACACCTTTCTTGAGGGTCCTTCAAGTTCAAAACTTGATTTCTCGTGTATGGAACTATCACGGATTTTATGGCTTCAAGCCATTTGACGGAGTCAGGGCCCATCATCGCTTCTTTGCATGTAGTCCGTTCATTATTCTCAAATAATGATTCAACCCTCAAATCTTGGTATTTGATTTTTTACCAGACCTACTTGGTTCAATAGAAACTTTGACCTTCGTAACCACAACCTTTGAGGCATGTGAGTCATGAGCATTGTTGCTGTCTCCGGAACACTTTTCGGTGCTGCGCAACTTTGCACATATAGCTAAGGTTCCTTTAACCTTATCAAAGTTCTATTGTCCTCCCACTTATCTTTTCACGAAAAATTCCTTCTCAAAGAAACTTGATGTTCTAAGCGATAAACACTTTTGTCTCCGGTGTTTATGGAGGAATACTTATCAATTATACAAAGACGGGTTCATCCGACTTTGGTTGCAAACATCTTTCTTATGCATAGCATACCAATGTTTAAGAAAGGACTACTTGGGTTTAATCCCAAACCATAACTTTATATGGTGTCATTTCAACGGATTATGATGGAGCTCTTTTCAGTGGAAAAACGATAGTCTCTAAAGCTTTTAATCTTTAAAATATAATGGCAGTTTTATGATTTACACCTTTGATCTTACCATGTCAAACAAGGTTTAATTACATATCTCGAACGCTCCATACTCTTATGGTGTTTCGGGAAAATGCAAATCCACGGAACGATTCCTTAAATCTTAGGTATTATGCTAAACTTGAAACTCAAATATCTTCCTTTATGATCTTATCATAAACTATTTATATTCTTGTTACAATGATTTTGCACTTCATCTTGAAAATCTTTGAACTTTTCAAATATTTCACACTTCATCCTTATTAAGTAAATATTCATATATTCACTCAAATTTTCGGAGAAAGCATATGAAGTTGAAATCCATCGCTCTTGACTACACATAATGGATTTCGTACAACAATATGTACAAGTTCCAATAAGCTAGTCATTCGTTCCCTTTTGGCCTATGAACGAAGTTTTAATTATCTATAGGAAAGTTTCACAAGCGTCATTTGATCAAAAATCAAAAGACTCCAAAATTCTATCTACATGGAGTTTCTTCATGTTTTCTTTCCAATATAATTTAAACGGCGATGTCACTTCCTAAGTGATATTTCAATCAATTTGTCTTTTGACATTTTTAGCACTAGTTTTATGGATGTGATTTTTCCAACAAGATTTGTGAATCATCCATCTTTTATGGATTACGGCAATTATTTGAACAACCCTTTTGTTCTCATAATACCTGATAAAACAAATCTTGAAGGCAAGCTTTGATGTTTAACGAGCAACACAATAACCCTTTATTTGTTCTCAATGAACATCATCACATATTCTTTTGCTAGTTACTTAGGCCATTGTAGTTCATGAATTGTGTTGTTTCGTATGACGATTCACACCAACAAATTCAGTATCAAATACTTAAGAACCACATTGTTTAATAAGCGAAGAATATAGCCATAACATGTATATCATCTATATACTTAAACTGAACAATTCTAGTCTTCTCTTTTCTGCCATATATTTATGAGATTCTCTTTCAGTATTTTCTTTCTGTTTGAAAGAATCTATCAACATCAATAGTGGAGTCATACATATGAAACATTGTCCAAAGCGTGTATAGTTAAATACCAATGTCTTTGGACTTGCACTTTGAAGTAGATCACCATTATCAAATGTTTGGTGTTCTTTCAAATTCCTTTCTTTAGTAATCTCTTGGTGTAGTAAACATTTTACCTACATCAAATATTCACCCTTATCATGGATTTATCCATGATCAAGCTACTTTTAGCTTATAACGGTGAATCGCGAGTATAATGTTGCTCTCCAAAACCTTTTGGTGGATTAGGACAACTAGTGTCTCCAACCTTTTGCAAATTCTCATCAAATATGAGAACATGACTTTTGCCATATTATACTCTATCATGTTGGAACCAAAACTTTGTTTCAGATATCACAATATCTTCCACACATCATGGTTTCTGAAACAACTCTTTTCAGATCCTAGATAAACTTGATATTAAACCAATTCTTTGAATATCAAGAATCATGGAGACAAACATGATATTCATACACTAACTCTTGGAATTGTCACTCTTGTTTTAATACCAATTATTAAACTTCATGGAGTAACCGGAATTTACTAAAAGTTTGCAATAGGACTATTAAACTTTAGATTAACACTTCAAAACAATACGATACCAGTTCGTAAAGTAACTAACCAGAATTCTATAGTTCTATCATCTCAATTAAAACTAAGCGCAATGTGGTAGAACGGATGCCAATGACTACAACAACTATGCAAATTCACTTTGATTTAATTTATGATAAATAATGTTCAACTTTTAATCATATTGCCGTTGAACTCCCACTCAAAACAATATCCCTCACATTGTTTTAGTGATCACACGAACCAAATCCACCACATCAAAACCGATCATCACGAGAGTTGATGTAGCTTTAATGGCGAACATCAACATGTTCATCATATCTACTATATGACTCATGCTTTACCTTTCGGTGATCCGTGTTCCGAGACCATGTCTGTACATGCTAGGCTCGTCAAGATCAACCTTAGCTTCCGCATGAGCAAATCTGGCTTGCTCACGCTGTATAAACTCGCATAATCTAACACACCCGATCATCACGTGGTGCTTCGAAACAATGAGCTTTAGCAACGGTGCTTACTAAGGATGAACACTTTAAAACCTTGAAATTGTGTGCTTGAGGGATCATCTTATAATGCTACCGTCGTTAACTAAGCAATACAAGATGCATAAAAGGATTAACATCACATGCAATTCATAATATGTGATATGATATGGCATTTCTTCTTTGTGCTTCCGATCTCCATCTTCAAGCACGAACATGATCTCCATCATCACCGGCATTGCATCAAGGTCAATGATGCTTCTCCATGGTTGTCGTCCACCAGCTCCAACTATTACAACTATTTTGAATAGACACGCGGGTCTTAACAGAATTTAAAGACAACCATATGGCTCCTGCCGGTTGCCAACTCACAATAAGGAACATTGCATACATCATATATAATCACAATCATGGTCATATCACATCACAACACACCCCCTGCAAAACAAAGTTAGACGCCTCTAATTTTCTTTGCATGTTTTACGTGGTTTGGGGCTTTCAATAAGTGTCGTTCTAACTTACGAACAAGAACCACAACATTGATACTAGTATTGTCAATCACCCGTTGTAAATTGAATCTTAACTATGTTGGGAGAAACAGGCACCCGCAAAGCTACTTATGCAATACAAGTTGCATGTCAAGCGTGGAGCAAGTCTCATGAACGATGTCATGTAAGGTTAGCCCAGGCCGCTTCATCCCACCATCCCGCAAGATGCAAAGTACACAAGAAGCAATCGTCAACAAAAGCATCAACGCCCACAATGACCATTGTGTTCTACTCGTGCAACAGATCTACATATAGACACGGCTCTGATACCACTGTAGGGGTTCGTAGCATGGAAAACAAAAATTTTCTACCGCATGCAAACAAACAAGCCAAGATCTATCTACTAGATTGTAGCAACGAGTCGATAGAGGAACTCACCCTCAAAGATTACAAAGCGGTTAACGAGAGCAGATTCTCGTGGGTGATGTAGTCATACACTTGCCGATCTCAAGATCGCGTAGACGATCCTTCCGGCGCTGCGTGCTCCGGCGCTTCCAATCGGTCACACGCTCGGTACTCGACGAAGACCTTCCTCTCCCTTGTTCCAAAGAAAATGGAGGTTGTAGCACTCTCCTCGCGATTCAGACGACCGTGGTACCTAAGTAGAGGGAGATCTCAGAGGCTTCGCCTTAGCCGAGCGAGTATGGTGGACTATGAGAGAGCCTTGGTGATCTAGGGTTTAGACACACCAATTAGAAGGGCTAAACCAGCGCTAGGGCAATTAGAAGCTCTAACTCAAGGCTTGGGAGAAATCCCTAGGCTGTGGCTAGGGTTTAGGTTTAGAGGAGGCAACTTGTGTGTCTAGGAGGGGAGCCCCGCCTCCTTATATAGGTGGAGGAGGTGCCGGCCAAGGGGAGGGAGTCCCTCCCCAACTCGGATCCCTAGTGGGCCGGCGGTGGAGGAGGAACTCCTCCCCAACTCGGTTTCCCACTTCTTCTCCACTTTCCAAAATAGCCGTTTGACTATTCAAATTGGCGTTTGACTTTTCAAACTAGGATTTGATTAAACCCTTTATTTTGTACAGTGATGACACCTTGTACATGATGTAATCATTCCAACTTGCAATGACACATTCATGTACCCTCCCCCTCCGGAGTGCCGGACATTCCGGAACCTTCTAGAACATTCCCGATGAAAACACCGGAACCATTCTCCAACCCCGAAACAGGACTTTCCTTATATGAATCTTATTCTCCGGACCATTCCGGATCTCCTTGTGATATCCCGGATCCCATCCGAGACTCCGAACAACATTCGGTCTCTTACTCATCATTCCATAACTACTCAAACAACATCGAATCCTTAAGTGTGTCTCCCTACGTTCGTGAATTATGCGGACATGATCGAGACACTTCGATCAATAACCAATAGAGGAATCTGAAATTCATATGGCTACATATTTCTACGATTACTTTGCGATCGAATGAACCACTTACATACGATACCAATTTCCCTTTGTCTCACGATAGTTTACTTATCCGAGGTTTTGATCGTCGGTATCTCTGCATACCTAGTTCAACCTCGTTACCGATAAGTACTCTTTTTTCTCGTTCCCGTGATATGTGATCCCTTGTGAGCCAGTCACATGCTTGCAAGCTAATTGGATGACATTCCACCGAGAGGGCCCAGAGTATATCTATCCGTCATATGGATGGACAAATCCCACTCTTGATCCATGTGTCTCAACCAACACTTTCCAAACACTCAATGCCACCTTTATAGCCACCCAGTTACGGTGTGGTGTTTGATGTCATCAAAGCATCCTTCCGGTGATGGTGATTAACATGATCTTATGGTCGAAGGAATTAGGTTACTATGTATCAGAAAGCTTATAGCAAATGAACTATATTAAATGACTTGATCTTTATGATACGCTTACTATAGGAGTATGTCCATCACATCATTCTCCTAATGATATGACCCTGCTGTTAATAACATCTCCATGTTCATGATCAGGAAACCATGATCATATATTAACCAACAAGCTAGTTTCTCTCTCTCGAAATAGGCTTTCGCCCCGCTTTATAAATAAAGCAACCGTCCAACACAAAAATCTCAGTACAAAGACACAAACACACACCACATGCTGGGGCCACAGCACAAGACGGCCCAACTCGGACACCACCCAACGCAGAAAAGGAAGAACGCCTCGCCAGGGGAGAGGCCGCCGAGGGCACTAGGGCGAGCTACGAGGGAGCCGCTGAGCCGCCTCCAAGAGACGGTGAAGGGTCGCGTCCAGCCTCGCCTTGTCCCGCTGTCTACACAGCGGGTACCAGAGCTGCAGGGAAGCCAGAAAAAGAAACACCGAGTCAGACGAGCGCCTAGGGAGAATCTTCTCAATAACCATCTTATTCCTGATCAACCAGAGGGACCACGACATGGCCGCGAACACAAGCCAGAAGAGTCGACGACCCTTTCCAGCCCGGTTAGCTTGGGTTTCTAGGAATTCACCGAGATCTTGGGCCAGCCAATCCGGGCCCAACGCCTCTCGGGTGAAACTCCACAGAAACCGGGCCGCGGGACAGGTGAACAATATGTGGGTGCCCGTTTCAGGGACCCCACATAATGGACATAATCCGTCCCCCGGCCCATGTCGCTTGGCCACCTCCACTCCCGAGGGGAGCCTATCGCGTAAAAGCTGCCACACAAAGATTTTTGTCTTTAGCGGGAGCGGTGCTTTCCAGAGGTGCTTGGTCCAGGGGAGAGTGGACTGGCCAAAGAGGGCCCTATACGCTGAGCCCACCGAGAAAGATCCTGACGGGGAGAGAGTCCATGAGACGCTATCGGGACCACTAGCCAAGGAGGCCGGAGCTCGCCTGAAGTTCCTCCATGCTACCGCTTCTCCGGGTCAAGGTACGACGGAACGAGATGTTCCATGTACCTCCCAATGCCGCTGATACCCGTGAGCGCCTGGTCGGACAGATGGCGAAGAGACTGGAAGGCCTCAGAAGCGGCGCCACGGAGCTGGGGTCGAGCTAACATGGTCCCTCTCCATTTCCAATGGAGAAGGCGATACCATGCCCGATCTCACGCTTGATCTCCGAATGGAATGCCAAACTGACCCTCGCCACGATCACAATCCGTATAAATATCACAAGTATTTGGCCTTGATGAGTTTGAGCCACAACCTCCCATCGCGCAAGATACGCCAAACCCATCAAGCATAAGGGCCTTGTTGAACAAAGGGAGGCCAGATTCCTATGCCCCAACCTCCTTAGCGCAGATGTCCGCCCCACTTGACCATGTGGTATTTTATGCCCAAAGAGTCTTGCCAAGAACCTTGATAGCTCCTTGTCGAATGTCCCATGTACTCCTCTGGGAGGAGGTACATGCCCATCATATACATGGGCTAGACAGGCAAAGGCCGATCGTGACAGTCTTGCTCCCTTAGAGGTAATCTGCCACGCCAAGGTTGTTCACTGAGCGCACCTATCCATGAGCGGGTCCAGTCCTCGATGAGGATCCTGGTGTCATGGATCGGCATCCCTGTGTAGGTAATGGGAAGGAGGCGAGCCGACAGCTGAAATTGTCCGCTATCCTCGCTGTTCGCCCCGAGAGAACCCTAGTGCGATGATCTCGCTCTTATCAAAATTGATACGAGGCCGACATTTCCTGGAAGCACAGGAGTAGGAATTTGAGGTTCGCAATGTCCAAATCGAGCCTTCAATCATGATCATCGTGTCGTCACAGACGAGCTGGGTGATGCCCTCAGGATAAGGTGGCCTACCACCCCGAGATGTGGCTCGCCTTTGCTTTCTCAAGCATTTCATGAGGGCATCAACGGCGTGTTGAAGAGAAGGGGGACATAGGGTCCCTCTGCGAACCCACAGGAGGGCCGGAAGTAGGGCCCTATCTCGCCATTTACATTAATTGCGTTGTTCGGTCATGACAAATTGCATTATCCAGTGATCAGCGGTTGTCAAATCCTCGCCTAATGAGGACTGACGGAGGAACCGCCACCAAACGATCGTAGGCCTTCTCGAAGTCCTTCAAGAAGATGCCCTTCATTCGCTTGGACTTGATCTCGTGGATAATCTCATGGAGAGCCAGATCCCATCATGTATAAATCTGCCCTTAAGAAAGGCAAATTGATATCGTGGGTGAGGCGCCCATGACCGGGCGAAGGCGAGAGGCGCAAACTCTCGGAATACCTGTATGACATTGAGGACCGTGATGGGCCTGAATAGGCGAATATCCGAGGCCCCACAACCTTAGGGATCAGCGTGATAACTCCAGATTCGGCCGTCCCATCACGAGGGTTCCAAAGTACCTCCGGAACAAAGGCATGACGATCGTTGGAGTTCCTCCCAACTCCCGAAGAAAGAGACCGGAGGCCATCAGGCTCGGGCGGAGTTGGCTTTCATGGCCTTCACCGCGCAGAACTCCTCCTGGCAGGAATGGGAGGGTTAGCTGCATTCTCGCGAGATGTGACTCTGCCCACTAGGCCAAAAGTCGCCGGCCAACGCGACTCCCCAAGGGGTCCTGCCCAAGAAGAGCTCCTTATAGTAACATGGGGCCTCCAGCCTCCTCCACCGTCCCAAAGGCAGGAATAGAAGGCCATTGGCCGCATGGAAGTATGCCGTGTTCAAGATCCCGGCGGGACGCCACCCTCCCTATCTCGACGAGACCACTCGGACCACCTCGGAGCCAGTCCAGAGCACCTCTCTCCAAGAACGGCTTCCTGAGACGCTGGCCCCCACCCCGCGTCTGGGAGCAGCCGCCACCCACTTGGCTTTCATCGCTCCACGAAACCCATGGCTGTTGGAGCGGTTTCAAGTGGAAGCGATTCAACCGTGGAGGTGAACCCCCCCCAGTCGAAAGCAGCAGTGGAACATGGTCCGAGCCTATCCTGGTAATGGCGCGGAGGGAGCAGAGAGGGAAGGCGACCTCCCAGTCCACCGAGACCAGAACACGGTCCAAGACACTCCTGACCGGGTCCATCCTGTTGTTCGTCCATGTGAAGCGGGCCCCACTCGTGATCTCTAAGAGCGAGATCAGACATAATCGTTGAACATCCGCATGCGGGATGTCTACGCTGGGAGCTCTTATCCTCATGGGACCGCATCAGGTTGAAGTCTCCCGCCACCACCACCGGCGTGGAGCAGCGGTCGACCTTCGCCTTCAGTTCCTCGAGGAAGGCGGGGGAGCGGCTATGGTCCGCGGGGCCATAGACAATGATGACCTCCCACCGGAGATGGGAGCTTCTATGGGTGAGTAACATGCTCACAAAAAACTCCCCGCGGTCCATATCGTCCACCTCGAAGGTATCCTCCTTGGCACCAATGAGGATGCCCCCAGAGTGTCCCACAGCCGGAAGCCAGTTCCAAGCGAACTTGTGCCGCGACAAACCCTGGAGCTCAGAGATCTGGAAGTCTTGCCGATTGTCTCCTGAATCCAACGATGTCCACGCTCTCTCGCATGTAGTCTCTAATCAAGGCTCACCGTCATTTCCAAACCCCCGGATGTTCCAGATGAGCGAGATGACAGCGGGCCAGCTCATTGGACAACCTACTTGGATTTGGTCCCCTTAAGGGGGACAGAGCTTGTCTTCCGGGACGACGAGGGCGTAGAATTCGGCCTAGGCGGCCTCCCTAGAGATCCCCCCTCTAGGGGGGACTCCTGGGTGGCTGCCGAAGGGCGTAGCTGAGGAAGACCCACCATCCCGGATCCGGGATCAGGTGTCCCAGTTCCAGGCGGTGTCGAGGTTTCCCCGGGCAAGACAAAGACGCAGACGCCAAGCGGCGAGGGATCCTCAGAATCTCCCTAGCTCTAATCGCCTAATCTGCCGAGCCTCGGGCCGCCGCTCCCCACGGAAGACCACGCCACGCCACCGCCACATGCAAGATGCTCGAGAGGAAAGTCATCCAAGACCGAGAACCTGGAACCGATGGGGCGGAATGGGCGAGAAGCGGGGAGGCGGGTTTTCAAGGGCGACTGAGTCAAGGTTGCGAGCCGCATCCTCGGGACGCCACCGTGACACCGCGGGCACCACCTCTCTCCGCTGACCCGCGCCAGCATTTAGCACTGCGCGAAGGAGGGGGCACCGGCGGGAGGGCGAGGCGCACGAGTCTTGGGTCCAGCTGGAGTGGGGAAGACTGTCATTGCTCGTCCGGGCGCGGCGCCGGGGTCGCTGGGACCAGTGACGGAGATCCCCGGGGCAAAGCTGGCGAAGAACCCGGGGATAGCGAGTAGCAGAGGACTCCTGGAGAGCGAGGTGACGAGGGGGCGGTGACCACCATCCCCACACTCCCGGACTCCCTGTCGGACTCCACCTGAGGACCCTCAGGCGCCTCGCCGGGGATCTCCGCGGAGAGCGGGTCCAGGGCCATGTGGCCAGTGAACCCCTCAGATTGCCTGAAGTTGGAGCCGTATTGAGCGATCTGGAGGTCGGGAGGGCCCTGTGAGGAGGGCAGCAGGGGCAGCTGGTGGGAGGCCGACGAAGCAGCAGCGGACGAGCCCGCAGCGGGAGGGGCCGGGGGGGAGGGGACCGGAGTCTGAGACTCCCCTCCCAAGACGTCATCGTCAGAGTCCTCTCCAGATGAGCTCCCCCCTCCTGTAGAGTGGTCACCAGAGGGGGGGACCGAGAGGGGGGGGGGAGGGAGGCCGTCCTCCGCCTGGTCCGCGTCTAGCTCCACTGTCAGGATCCTTCCCTCCGTACCGAAGTAGAAGGGAGGAGGCCCCGGGAGTAGAGCCGATCCGCAGCAGCACCGCATGCGGATCGGTCCTGCCCCCAAGCGAGAGGTCTCATCCACCACGACAAGCTTCCCCACTGCCTGGGAAACAAGCTCCAGGATGGACAGCGTCCGAACCCGCGCCTCCTCCGGGAAGCCGAGGATCCGCACCCACACCGCCGAGAGAGTCGAGGTCGTCGCAGGGTGGGCGGTCGATGGCGTGATGGAGATCAGGACCCTGCTGGTCGGGAGAGTGAGGGCGGTGCTGCAAGCACTGATGGAGAGTATCTCGGCAGACGGGAAGGATACCGCGAACTGGGTCGGGGAGATCTCCCGCACCTGTATGTCCCAAGATCATCGCCGGAGCTCCTCCCGGATGAACTCCGGAGATCACCACCGGCCGGATCTCTTGACCCTCCACCACGGTGACCACAGCCAAGTTCCTGGGAACCGACATCGCCACCCCCCCGATGTCGATGTAGTAGAACCCCCCGGCAATGGAGTGTGCGAGGTACTCCAACTGCTGGGAGGCCCGGCGCGGGGGGGCGACACCACGGAGCGAGGCGTTGGAACCAGGGGCCGTCGCCAACGTCTTCTTCTTCTTCTTGTTCTTCTTCTTTTTCTTCTTCGCCGGTTCAGGGGGGCCCTGGGGAGAGGCGCGGTGGGGGGAGCGAGGCCGGTGAACCTCCCTGTCTCGACGCCACTCCGGGGCATTCCTGCCCGCCACCGCAGATGCCCTCTCCCTGATGAGCAGGTCCTGACGGAGCTGGCCGCTGCCACCGACCTCCGGAGACAGTCACGTGGCGCCCGCCAACAAGGCCCTCGGGGACCCCGCCTCACGGGAGGCGACCGCCCATGTCCTCGGGCGTGGGAAGGGAGAGGCGTCTGGCCCGGGCGGGAGCGCGTCCGGCTGGTATGGCGCCCGCATGACGCGGGCGGGCGCTGGGCGCGGTGAGCGCCAGGGGATCTGCGGCGAGGGGCGGGCTCGCTGGGCGAGGGCTGCGGCCTCTTGGCGGCCCTACAGAGGTCATGGCACCGGCGGCGGGGCAAGGGGGAGAGGCGGCCGGCGTCGGGGCGGCGGTCGGCTCAGCAACGGTCGGCGGCGGCGGGGGTGAACAAGGTCGGGCGTGGGGACGGGAGATGGGGGAAGGAGGAATGGCGGCGGCGTTTGGTAACCTGCACGACCCGTGCACCCAGGTCCAGGCCTGGATGGGCGCTAGGGTTACCCCTGGCGGGATCCCGGGGTGGGCCTGGGCCGAGCGGCCCATCTCCGGCCCAGCCAGAACGCGGACGTCCTGGCTTCGCCAGGATGATCGCCAGGACCCAGACCGCCCCAGGCCCACCAGGCTCCAAGAAGCAGCCAGGGGAACCACGCTCGCGGACTGTGAGCGGACTCCTCCTCCTTCCCGATGGCGGCGCCGTCGCCGAGACGCCGCCGGGCACCTCCTGCTCCGTCCATCCTGCATCCAGCGGCCGAGGCTCATTGCTGCGGCCCCCGGCTGCCTGATGGGACGCGGTGAACGCGCGATGGACCGCAGAGGCCGACGCCGAGGGGATGCGCGGGGCGTGGAGGAAGTCGGCGAGGGTCAGCCGCGGCGAGCACTGCGGTGAGCTCGGCCGCCCGCCTCCGCTTCCTCCTCCTCCTCGGCCACATCCGCCAAAGCCGCCCGGAGGTCATCGGGCTCCGGCCGACGCGGGCCGACGGGGTGGAAGCGAGGTAGAGGCTGCTGTCGCGCTGCTCCGCTGGGCCGCGCCGGCCCCACCAGAGCGCCGAGGGGGCGACCCAGCCGATTAAGGTCCCTTGCGGATCGGGAACGCCATCATGTCTCCTCAGACCGCGTGCGCTAGGACGGTCGACCGAAATTTTACTGAGTACTGAGATTGGCTCTGTTCCATATCATCAATCCAATCATGGCTTCCAATTCGATATATCGTTTCGATTTCTGAATTTTAGTTTCCGTCGTTTCTGTCCGTCAATTTTGGCTCTCGCCCTTTTACTCCAACAAGCTAGTTTAACAAGAGGCTTTACTAGGGACTCTTTTATGTTTACAAATCACACAAGTATTAATGTTTCCTGTTAATACAATTATAGCATGTTATGTAAATATTTATCATAAGTATGAAGATATGATAATAACCACTTTATTATTGCCTCTTGGGCATATCTCCAACAGGAATGTCCCTAGAGATTTGGTTTTTGATAGGAAATCGACAATTCATGTGCCTGAACCTTGATTTACTTCTTTTCTTCCTTTTTACTTGCTTTTGTTTCACTATTTTTTGTTTGACTTGCACTTTTCATTATTTTTCGCTTGACTTGCACCTTTATCTAGTTTCCGTTTGGGTTCACATCTAGCCTATCCCACCTTGATTGGGACAAAAGGCTTGTTTGTTGGGCTCATACATGTACTACTACGAACTGTCTATGCTAAATACTTCTTGGTTGCTTATAATTACCAAACTTTTTTTTAAAACAAGGCAAAAGATTTGCCTTCTCGTCGATAGTGTATGTGCATTGAAACTGTATGGACGCCGATGCTGTTAATTGCCACTTTCTGATGACAGGAGTTCTGTTGGTGACCGCAGAACAGTACTCCCTCCGATTAAGTATCGCTGATTTAGATGGAGTACAATTTTTTTCTGCTTGGATGTACCTGCAAATGTTCTGAAATCGAGTCACATATTTTCCCCCTCTCCATCTGCTGTATTACTGGAAGCCTGAAAGGGCCTGACACGGCTGACCAACAAGGGGCCAGGGCACCCACTCTTTCCCGTTCGGAGGGAGGGCTCCAGGGGCGGTAGGGCCCGTTCCACTTCCCGCCTGTAGTCGTCCGCTTCTCGCGTGCGCACGCCGCATCGCCCGGTCTGATTCGAGCGTGCATAGGCAGGCAGGCCAGCAGACACCCCGCCTCGCGCGGCCGCTCCATTGCCGACTGACATTTGCAAATGAGGTTACTTCCTTCAGCATGCTAAGAACCTTATCTGGATACTGCCCTTGTACCATACAGTCCAAGCAAACGTGATGCCTTCAATAGCACAAATAAAAACATGATTACTTTGACTGTTGTGTTGGCTCAAGTGGTCTCTAAGTGCAGCAGACTTCTTTTATCCTTGCTTGTGAATTATTTGTACCTGCTTATGCTTGCTTATTTATACACATTTTCTGAAGGTTCCTACTGGAAATGTCATTGTTGGTGGTTATACTTTTGTACTAAGAATTGTTTGTTGCAGTCTTTTTTACCTACACTATGGTGTTAAGACATATGTGCTGTTTTGGAGTGCAGGACAATGGAGAATGGAACCAAGGCTGCTGCTGATGTTTGGGGAGGGCAACTCTGGCTCATGGAGGAATGCCTTGCAGCAACAGCCTCGACCTTTGTACTTTCTGCTCTTCTCTCGACCTTGGCGGACATGACCTGAGGCGTCCAAGCCCCAGCGCAGCGATTCCTCGTAAGAGGAAGCATTCGTCAGCACGTGCCCATGAACAACTCCTGCAACTGTTCTCCACTGTAACACTGATGACCTTTTCCGGGTGCTAGCATGTCCTGGATGAGCTATGGTGATACCTACCTAAGTACTATATAACTATATAGCCATCGCTAATCTTCCCTCCTTAGTCCTTAGTTTCCCTTCCGTCTTTACTGGAATTATCATCTTTAGCGCCCTTCTTCCAAGTTGCACTAGTGTTATGTCAAGGTATATTTGGCTGTGAACCAATGTATAAGCTGGAAATTGGTGGATCACCATAGTACCATTTCATATTGTCAGATTCTAGCTGTTCGACTTCTGATGAATGAAGGGATGAATGACCAACTATGTGATGCCGCCTTCGTAGAAGCCCTGAATGCTCATAGTTTTATGTCTACTTAAATCTTGCTTTTTCTTTGAGGGCCTGAAATCTTGCTTGTGATAGGCCCTTTAACTAAAGAAGGTTTCTGCTGCTGACTGTCTTGCCAAATGAAATTCTGTACCGTTGTTTGCTGCAGTGTCATTTTCCATTTGTTATTTCTGATGCTTGTGTTGAAATGATATGTGTATTTGTGCAAATTGCAACAACTAGGGGTGTGATTGGTAGCCCGCATGGACTGTAAGCAGATGCAAAAACTGCGAGCAGACGGGTTCTCCTCTCTGAACCAAACACCAAACACTCCGCCTCGCGCGGCCGCTCCATTGCCGTGACATCGCCGTGCGGCTGAAACCACCCAATCCTCGGGCTGCCGCCCCGCATTTCTCACCGTCGCCATGGGAACAATCGCTCAAGTTCTCACGTTCGATTCGACCGCGGTGAGTTCGCCCCATACCCCTCACTTCTGTCCTATCTCCCATGAAGAACTTAAATTGTGTACGGACGTCGGCCATCAATTTGCCGTCCTGCCCGTGGATTGGGCCCCAAGCTCGACCGAATCGACCACGCTCAAGGCCGCGCCGAATTTCCGGAAGCCCTTGCGCTATTTGGTCGACGGAGAGGAGAGGAGGGGAGAGAGAAATAGAGAAAGGCGCGGATACTCGCGCTCTGTCTAAATTCACCGCCGATTTCCCTTCGAGTCCCTTTGGAGGTTACTCTGGCGATTGAGTTCCCAATGATAGGATTTTGTGTTGTCGCGGGGATGTTGCTAGGATGTGGAATTCACGGCGGCATATGTATGACATATGCAAATTGAAATAGCCGTTGCATGGAGTATTTCCTGAATTTACTGATGCCCATTGAACAAATTTGGTTGAGCGTTTATTCATGGGGTTATTGTGAGAATATTCATTGTTTTGTATGTTTTGGCTAGTGCATCTGTATCAGGGAAGGACTATTATGAACAAGCTCGTGTGTTGTCGCGTAAATTTGTTTATTTGGGTTCATACATGTACCGCCACGAACTATCAATGTCATGTACTTGCTTCGTTGTTGCTTATAATTTACCTTTTTTTTAAACGATGCAAAAGATTGGCCTTCTCATCGATATAGCACATGTGCACTGAAATTGTGTAATTACCAAACGTCTAAGGATGCATTTGCCGATGCTCGTTTAGCAATTTGGTTGCGTATTCATTGGCTTCATGGGGTTATTTTTCAGAATGTTTGTTGCTTCTTTAATGCATCTGTACCAGGAAAGAATTATTATGAACAAGCTCGTGCTTCTCGCATGTAGTTCTCCGCCTCGTGTGTGCACACCACATCTCCCAGTGTGATTTGAGCCCCAAGCTTAACCGAATCGACCATGCTCAACGCCGCGCTGAATTTCGGGAATCCGTTGAGGGATTTGCTCGACAGAGAGGAGAGGAGAGGAGAGGAGAGGAGAGAAAAATAAAGAAAGGAGCGGATATTCGCGGTCTGTCTAAATTTGTCGCCGATTTCACTCTCGTGGAAACTCCTTTGGAAACTACCATGTCGATTGGAGTTTCACGGTCTGTCTAAATTCGCGGTCTGTCTAAATTTGCTGTCTGTCTAAATTTGCTGTTGCGGCGATTTGAGTTTCCAGTTACATGATTTTCTCTTGTCGTGGAGATGTTGCTGGGATGTGCAATGCTGTAATTGTGTATTCAGGTTGGCATATGTGTGATGCAGATTCAAATTACTATTGCATGGCTTAATCTTCTGCATTTACTGATGCACGTTGAACAATTTGGTTGAGTATTTTATTCATGGGGTTATTTTTAGAATGTTCATTGCTTTTTATGTTTGGCTAGTGCATCTGTACCAGGGAAGGTCTATTATGAACAAGCTCGTGTTTTGTTGCGAAAATTTGTTTATTTGGGCTCATACATGTAGGAAATTGGAGTTGTGGAGGCAAACCTCGGAATCCAAGGGGTTTAGACTTAGTAGGACAAAGGCTGAGTATATGTGGTGCGACTTTAGCGGCGTTAGATACGAGGACGAAGGAGTTAGTCTAGGAGGGCAAGTGGTGCCCAAGAGGAACACTTTTCGATACTTAGGATCAATGCTGCAAAGCAATAGTGGTATCAATGAGGATGTTAGCCATAGGATCATGGCAGGGTGGACGAAGTGGTGGCGAGCATCCGGAATCCTATGTGACAGAAAGGTCCCACAAAAGCTAAAAGGTAAGTTTTATAGGACGGCAATCAGACCTGCCATGCTTTATGAAGCAGAATGTTGGCCCACTAAGAGGCAACACATCCAACAAATTGTTGGAATTTGGTGTATATTGGGCTGTTGGCCCATTAGACAAATTCTGAAATTCTCTTTGGCCCACTTGTATATGGCAGCATATGACTGTGCTAGTGGTGCTAAAGTTTAGTCCCACATTGCTAGTTGAAGGGGAGTTGGACCACCTTATATAGTAGAGTGTTGCACCACTCACTAAGGTGTGACAAGAAGAGTAGCCCTCGCGCACTCCTCCTTCGACGCCTCGCCACGCCGCCTCACGACGCCTACAGCTGGTTATGGAATCACGAGCCGAGCTTTATTTTGCTGGTTGGGAAAACTGATTATGAGTCATTAACGGACGCGTTAATTACAGCCGTTTCCAGTTTTTATGGACGTGGCTGTTACCGACTCGGACGTGGGCTGAGCCCACGATCCTCCTAACCTGCACTATATAAAGCGTCCGAGCTAAACCTAATCGGTACAGTATCAATCGACACACGCGCCTACCTCCAGAACCTTGCGCCGCCGCTTTCGTCTTCCTCATCCCGGCTTGCGGCGTGCACCGCAGATCGGGACAGTAGGCCTCCGGAACCCCGCCTCTCGTGAACCTGTACGGGTGAGGGGCGATCAGGTTTTTGGGGAGCGCTCAGCGCGACCATCGGCAACCACGACGTCGTCGACGACGAGTTCCCCGACGACTTCTTCCGGACGCCGACCTCTTCGACAACCTCAACATGGGCGACGCAAGAATCACGGCTGCTATTCAGCCTACATCAGACGTGATCCTTAATAGTCTTTTTCGGATTATGCTAGAGTTCTCCGTTCTAGCGTTCTTTGTAGATGTGATAGGTTTATCTCCTATAGATGCAACTGCTCATCTACTTTGTTGATCGCATAATTGGTTTTAGTACCGTTTGTATGATCATGTTTTATCGCTTATTATTCGGATTAAATCATATGGATTATTGCTTATATTTCCAACAATCCAAAAACCTGATTATAGGCAACTGAATTCCACTGTAGTAGCGGCTACTAGGCCGCCTCCTTTTGATGGCATGCACTATAAGAGATGGCGCAAGAGAGCGTTCTCGGTTTGAAAACCTAAACTGTTATAGCGCCACTCTTGGCAAGCTCAAGGAGATCTTTCTGCGAGCAAGCGAACTTTAAGAAAGCCGATACCATGTTTATGGCGGCTTTGTTCGATGTTCTTGGGGACAATATTGTTGACCCTTATATGTCATTTGATAATGGCAAGGACGCGTGGGAAGCGCCGAGGCCAAGTTTGGGGTCTTGACGGTAATCGAGCAGTACGTCATGGAGCAATTCTATGACTACAGGATGGTTGATGAGCGCTCCGTCGTTGAGCAAGCTCATGAGATACAATCACTTACCAAAGAACTTGAGCAGTTCAAGTGTTCCTTACCGGACAAATTTGTGGCTGGTGGCATTATTGCCAAGCTTCCTCCTTCGTGGAGGAACTTTGCTACTTCTCTGAAACAAAAGAGACAAGAGTTTTCCGTTACGGATCTCATTGGGTCTCTTCATGTGGAAGAGAAGGCGAGAGCAAAGGACAAAACCGCTCGAGGACTTGAGGGAGGTTCTACTGCCAATTTAGTGCAGAGGAAAAACTTCCAATCCCACAAGTTCAAGAATAAGAACAAAACTGAAGGAAAGGGAAAGTTCGATGGCAAAAACAAGGCCACGCACTCAACCAACTTCAAGAAGAAAAATGATAAGAGGAAAGGCTCTTGCCACGTCTGTGGTGATCCTGATCATTGGGCTCCTAGCTGCCCTAATCGCTTTGATAAGCGTCAACATGGGAACAGCGGCAAGACCGCGAATGTTGTTATTAGCGATACTGAGATGAAGGATGCTGGGTACGGTATTTTACCTACTATCCTTTCAGTATGTCATTCTCCTGATTGGTGGATAGACACGGGCGCTAATACACATGTATGTTCTGATATTTCCATGTTCTCCTCTTATCAGGTCTCAAGGACTTCTTCCGTGCTGATGGGAAACGGCTCACGTGCTTCTGTTCATGGTGTTGGTACGGTAGATCTGAAGTTTACTTCGGGGAAGACCGTACAGCTTGTGGCATCCCGCAAAACCACTACTAGAAAATCGCGTTGAATTTGTGCATTGCATCGTCATCATCATGCATTGTTTGCCAAAACTATTTTCGAAAACACCGATTTGTTTTCCAAACGTCCCCTCTCGATTCAAACATCAAAACCGGGTCCCCGGAATATTTTTGTTTTGGCCGCTATCGGTTTGCAGACGGCCCGTTTAAATCAAATAAAATATTTATTTATTTTAGTAGGCAATGAACGGCCAACCTGACGACGACCGCCCAGTTTTAAAACGGCCCACCCCAATCAGCCCCACCTAAATCCTAGACCCACCCAATCTATTCCTACCCACCAACGGTCACCACCTCACCCTCTCCCCCAACTACACCCACCGCCACCTCACCTATCCATTCCATCTAAATCCTATGTCTACCCAACTCTACCCAACCTACCCCTCCACCTCACCCCACCTATCTCTACGCTACCACATCACCCCTGGCTAACCCCCAACCAATCTCTCCTTGCCACATCCCTCCACCTCACTCCTTTCCCTCACAGCCCACTTCTCCCGGCTTCCACCACAACCAGAACCACCCTGCACGACGCACTCCACTGCCTTGGCCCCACCCAAGACCTCCGGCCCCACCTCACCCTCCTCTCCCCTGCTCCTCTTCTTCCTCTATCCTCCCACACAGACCGCTCCTCCCAGCCCCTCAGGCCGCCTCCCGTGCCTCCTCTCCGCGCCTGCTCTCGGCTCCCTGAGCTCCCGCGCCACAAGCTCTCCTCACAGCCACATGAAGCGCCCGGAGCTCCAGACGCCCGCAAGCAACCTCCTGCCCGCCGGCCGCCCGTCCCCATGCCCTCCTCCCGAGCTCGCCTCGCCTTCCTCTCGCAGAAGCCCAATAAGCCGCCAAGCAACCTCGCTTCATCCGCATCGTAGCACTCACGACCCTGCGAGCCTCGGCCTCAGACGCCGCTGCCATCTGACCCGCTGCCGCCACGCTGGTTGCTGCACGGCCGACCCGCCGGTTGCCGCCCGCGCTGGCCCGCGCTCGCCTGCCTCGCAGAAGCCCGCCCGCCGAAGCGCCAGCGGCCGCGCCAACCGCCGCCGCCAGAGCCTGCCGCCGCCACGAGGCCGCCCGGAGCCGCATCTCATCCCCGTCGCTGCAAGCTCGCCGGAGCGAGCTAAGCCTGCCACGTCGTCCAGCGTCCTCGCCCGGCTGAACCGCAGCCTCCGCCGCCGGCCCTCAAGCTTCCGGGCCCCGCCGTTCCTCCTCACGTCATGGCCGGCCGCACGCGCGCTGGCTGGCCCTGCTGTCTGCGCTCACGAGCTCGTGAGGTGTGCCTCGTCAGACTTTGGGCATGCGCGTGAAGACCCCGCGAGGGTTGGTGCAAGACCAACACGAGACCGATCCGATGACCAAACAACTAGACAAAACCGCAACCCCGCAAGGACATCGTGTCACCGCTGTTCTTCGACCAACGCCAAGGCCGACTGGGTCCGACACCGACAACCGAAACCCGTGCATAAGCTCGCAACGCCCTCAAGTTCCCCTTCACGGAAACCACTCGCCAAGGTCTCCTTCTCGGACGCCCCACGGACTCGGAGGAACCTCGGACGCCAAGATCAAACCCTGGAGTGTCAAGTTCTTCGACCCGACGGCCACCGATGCGACAAGTACTCCGCCCGGAACCCTGAGTTCGCCATCAAGGACGCCAGGACCGTCGCCATGACCCCAAGTCCCGCACCCGGATGCGCCAAGACCTATCCCTGAGTCCGAGAACGATCCCGCCGAGCCCGAACCGTCGAACCCTGGACCCTGTCGAACCCCGGAACCCTAACAAGATCGTCGAGACCCCTCATGTGTGAACCCCTTCTCGAAACCCTATCTTATAACATAATAACAACTTGTCGCATAATAATTGTTCATGCATGCATCTTATCATGTGGTTTGGGGGCCTTATGCCGATTCACCTAATAATTAAATATGGGGCCCATATGCGGGCAAATCTAGTCTCATATTGGCCTCATTTAAACATGTGTAGCGAACCGTTGCCATCTATTGTCTTGCTATATAACATTTAAATTGCGGGTCTTCTAAATAACATGAACCACCTAATTACTTGTCGGGACCCCGGTTCCGCTTAATCTTGACCTAATTGCATCGCACCTTGCCATGCCATACATCATACATGCATCATGCCGATCTTCTGCCGTGTATTAAATATTGCATCCGGTGTTCCTTCTAGTGTTTTGTTTCTTCGCGGATAAGGCCGTTGAGTCGATGTGAGCTTCGCCCCGATCTTTGGATGAACCTTTCGACAATGTTTTCAGGCGAGCATCTCCCCCTTTCTACCTATCTTACTTTATAGTCTTTATTCCCTCCTGTTGATCTTTTGCTATCTGTGTTGCGATGCTTTAGTTTTCCGTACCTGTGATATTCCCCTGCAGCCGTATATTGCCTTGGACACATCCCATTACCTGTTGTTTGGTAGCTAGTTGGACTTGCGTGTCGTAGTCGCTTGCTCAAGTGTTGTCGCGTGTTGTCAATGCCACAGTTGCTGATGTATTGCCGCATGTTGTTGTTGGAGATGATTCTGGTTTTACTTATCGTCACTTTACTTTCTGTTTAACAACTAAAATTGAATAAGCAGAGGCATCGGTGGGTGATAGATAATATTTGGTTTCCGAACGCCCACTTGTGTCCCGAAGACCCCGAGTACTTGATACCTGTCTTGATTTTGCGCTATCCACATCCGGGAGGTATATGGGACCCCCGAGCGAGCTTGATTCATTCTTATTTCTTGGGGCCACAAACTAGTTTGAGGTTTTATTTACGATCCTGTACTTATGCCATGTTTTACCGCTTTATTTACGACAGCGAGGTAACGCACATGCATCGCTTAGGATCGGACCACGATTTCACGGTGTCGACAAGCCCGTTTGGGGTTCCCAATCGTTCACCGTCCCGCCAAACCTTGAGGCCGTCTCGAGCTTGCTTACTCCGCTATGGTTCTACTTAAGTGGCCCCTCAAATATTTCAATCCTGTGATTGTTCAATGTGAAAGCCTCGTTGGGTTTTGATTTGGTTTTTCCGAGGTTGATCGATGTGTTGCTATTGGTGCACCGGCCGGGTAAAACTTCAAAGCCGTGTCCGCGGATATGGACGACTTGGAGCACGATTTCTTGATCATAGACAAGCATAACTAAAGTTTATTGCTATAAATTTGACTTATAATGACTAGTAATTAGCTTCACTATAATGGAATGGCTAAATAATACTGCCCACAATTGCTTGTTTGGAGTGTCGCTTGCGACCATTGTACCTGACTAGTAAGTATTGCAACTACAACGAAATGGCTGAATAAAAGTACCAACAACTGCTGGGTTTGGGTTTATCTCATGCTATCCGTATCTGATTAGTAAGTACTGCCACTATAACGGAATGGTTAGCTAAAAGTGCCCACTGTTTACTTTATCAGGACGATTATCTATACCTGACTAGTAAGTGCCGCAACTATAACTGAATAAGTAAAATTGCCAACCGTGTGAGTCCCTCGGTTGACTTCCTCGTTGGTCTCGAGGGGGAAACGCCAGGATGGGTTTGTTTGATGATAGTATCAGGCTGGATCCGAATAGGTCTCTCTCACCCCTCTCTGATATCCGCCAGTTGTATCGAGTCTCTATAGGTTGTTTCGTGCATGCTGCCGCTGCCGCTTCAGTCCACCATACCTATGTAGGCGAGGACCGCCGAATTCTAGCCTCGCTGTCTTGGCCTCAAGATCGACGCCCTTCTTTGTTTTTCTGCTTTGCCCTTTGTCGGCCCTTTTGTTGAGCAGGTTTTGAGATCGACGCCGTTAAGTGGTTACCTTCCGCTTGGCTCGGGGTTATGGACGCCATTGGTTATTCTTCGTGGCTCTTAGCCCCATTTGCATCTTGTCCGTATGGACGCTATATCGCTTCAAGGTGATTTGGATCTTTGTATATTATATCTCGTATTCTCGCTCTTTGAGTCGCTGTTATATATATCTGTTCTGTGGGTCCCATCGAGGACTGTTGTGTAATGTTATTACTTCGTTTTCCACCCGCACGAAAGTGCCTGGTGGGCACCTTTGAATCGTTTCTATGCGGGTTGGCGAATTTTGTTCAAACTTGCATAGGACCGATTCTGAGGGTGTTACACAGCTGAAGAACGTGCATCATGTTCCCTCCATCAATAAGAATCTCGTCAGCGGATCGCTTTTATGTCGAGATGGCTTTAAGTTGGTTTTTGAGTCCAATAAAGTTGTAATTTCTAAGTATGTACAATTTGTTGGAAAAGGTTATGAGTGTGGAGGTCTGTTCGCTTGTCTCGCTGACTCATGTACTAAAGTTATTAATCATGTTTGCAATGATAATGAGTCCAATGTTTGGCATTCACGACTGTCATATTAACTTTGGTTGCATGACGCCTAGCCAATATGAGTTTAATTCAAATTTACCATCCAAAGGTTCTAAGTGCCAAGTTTGTGTGCAAAGCAACCCCGCAAGTCTCATACGATCAAGGAACGAGAAACTTAGCACCGCTTAGAACTTATACATTCGATCTCCGTGAGATGAATGGTGTGTTGACAAAAGGTGGAAAACGATACTTTATGACGTTGATTGATGACTCCACTAGATACCGCTATGTTTATCTCCTAAATCTAAAGATGAAGCTTTGAACTACTTCAAAATCTATAAAGCTGAGGCAGAAAACCAACTTGATCTTAAAATCAAGCAGCTAAGGTTGGATCGTGGTGGAGAGTACTTTTCAAATGAATTTGATTTATTCTGTGTGGAACATGGTATTATACATAAGAGGACGCCCTACTCACCTCGGTCAAATGGGGTGGCGAAAGGAAGAACCGCACTCTAACCGATTTGGTTAACGCCATGTTAGATACATCGGGTCTATCCAAGGAATGGTGGGGAGGCGCTAATGACCGTGTCATGTCCTAAACCGTGTTCTGTAAAGGATAAAACCATGACTCCATTTGAGGAATGGGAAAAGAAAAGGCTCAAACTCTCTTACTTACGAACTTGGGGTTGTTTGGCGAAAGTCAATATTCCAATACCCAAGAAGCGAAAGCTTGGACCAAAAACCGTTGATTGTGTTTTTCTGGGATATGCTTTTCATAGCATTGGCTATAGATTTTTGATAGTAAAATCTGAGGTATCCGACATGCATGTTGGTACAATTATGGAGTCGAATGATTCGACTTTCTTTGAGGACATATTTCCTATGAAAGGCATGTCTAGCTCATCAAATCAGGAGATGACTAGTTCATCTAGTCAGGAATTTTCTATAATTCCTGAACCCACTATGCCGACAGAACACTCTAATGATCCTGTGGAGGATGACAATGAAGCTCCCAAAAGGAGCAAGAGACAAAGGACTATAAAGTCATTTGGTAATGATTTCATTGTGTACCTTGTGGATGATACTCCCACTTCTATTTCAGAAGCCTATGCATCTCAAGATGCGACTCATCGGAAGGAAGTCGTCAAGCGAGATGGATTCCATCTTAGCTAATGGTACTTGGGAAATTACTGATCGTCCTTATGGGTGCAAACCTGTAGGATGTAAATGGGTGTTCAAGAAAAAGCTTAGACCTGATGGTACTATTGAAAAGTACAAAGCACGTCTTGTGGCTAAGGGTTATACCCAAAAGGAAGGTGAAGACTTCTTCGATACCTACTCACCTGTAGCCAGATTGACCACTATTCGAGTACTGCTATCCTTGGCTGCCTCACACGGTCTTCTCGTTCATCAAATGGACGTTAAGACAGATTTTCTCAATGGAGAGTTAAAGGAGGAAATGGATATGGAGCAGCCTGACTGATTTGTGGTAGATGGTCAAGAAGGAAAGGTGTGTAAGTTAGTGAAGTCTTTATATGGTCTTAAGCAAGCTCCTAAGCACGAGAAGTTTGAAAGAACTTTAATCGTGAAGGCTTTGTTGTAAACGGTGACAAATGTGTGTACTATCGCCATGGTGGGGCGAGGGAGTTATTATGTGTCTCTATGTTGATGACATATTGATATTCGGGACCAACCTCATTGTTATTGAGGAGGTCAAAGAGTTCCTATCTCACGCTTTGAGATGAAGGACTTGGGAGTGGCTGATGTAATCTTAAACATCAAGCTACTAAAGGATGACAATGGTGGGATTACATTGCTTACCTCACTATGTGGAAAATATATTGAGTCGCTTGGGTATAGCGTGTAATTCTTCTCCAACGCCTTATGATCCGAAGTGCTACTTGAAAGAATCAAGGATGCTAAAGATCAATTGAGATATTCTCAAATTATTGGCTCGCTCATGTATTTAGCCAGCGCTACTAGACTGACATCTCCTTTGCGTAATCAAACCGAGTCGATTTGTGTCAAATCGGAGATGATCATTGGCATGCTCTTGAAAGAGTTTTGCGCTATTTGAAAGGCACTGCGAGTTATGGTATTCACTATACTGGGTATCCTCGGGTACTTGAGGGTTATAGTGATTCAAATTGGATATCTGATACCGATGAGATTAAGGCCACAAGTGGTTATTTGTTTACACTTGGTGGTGGCACTGTTTCCTGGAAGTCTTGCAAGCAGACCATCTTAACGAGGTCAACAATGGAAGCAGAACTCACAGCATTAGACACAACCACTGTTGAAGCAGAGTGGCTTCGTGAGCTCTTGATGGACTTACCTGTGGTTGAAAAACCAATACCCGCTATCCCAATGAACTGTGATAATCAAACTGTGATCGTCAAAGTAAACAGTTCTAAGGATAATATGAAGTCATCAAGGCATGTGAAGAGGAGATTGAAATATGTCAGAAACGAGAAACTCGAGTTATTGCGTTGGATTATATCCAAACATCTAAGAACCAGCGGATCCTTTCACAAAGGGACTATCACGTAATGTGATAGATAATGCATCAAGGAGATGGGTTTGAGACCCACACTATGAGTTGATCCCGTGGCAACCCACTCTATGTGATCGGAGATCCCGTGAATTAGAGATGGGAGACAAACTGTTGGTCACCGAGAGGAGAGTATTCCCATATTATATTTACATCTCCATAAAGATGCAATACTCTCTCGCATGGCAGGTTGATATTTATCTTAATGTGTTCCAAGTGGCTTTTTATAAGCGGAGATGTTGTCTGCCAGAACATCTCTTGAGGAACACACCTATATGAGTCTGATCACAAACGTCGATCCGTGAGAGTTGGGTGCTCTCTAAACTCATGAAAGGCCACGAGTATGACGCATAAGCTCCAAACCGCGGGAAGCCGAGAGCCCTGACCGGTCTAGATTTTGTGCGAAACTAGCGCAGAAAACTTGTAGTTCAAGGCATAGTCCACTATTCAAGTTGCAAGCTAGTGTAGCATGAAGTTTAACGTGGAAGTTCAACTTAACAGTCTCCACTACACACCGTATATAAAACAATGTTCGAAGAAAAGTGATGTGATGTGCCAATGAGACTTTGTGGGGATTGTTGGAATTTGGTGTATATTGGGTTGGCCCATTAGACAAATTCTGAAATTCTCTTGGCCCACTTGTATATGGCAAGATATGATCGTATAGTGGTGCTAAAGTTTAGTCCCACATTGCTAGTTGGGGAGTTGGACCACCTTATATAGTAGAGTGTTGCACCACTCACTAAGGTGTGACAAGAAGAGTAGCCTCGACTCCTCCTTCGACGCCGCCGCCACACGCCTCGCCTGCGCCACGACGCCACGGCGCTGGTTGGGGAATCTCCGAGCCGAGCTTTATTTTGCTGGTTGGGAAAACTGATTATGAGTCATTAACGGACGCGTTAATTACCGCTTCAGCTTTATGGACGTGGTTATCGACCGGACGTGGTGAGCCCACGATCCTCCTAACCTGCACTATATAAAGCGTCCGAGCTAAACCTAATCGGTACAGATCAATCGACACGCGCCTACCTCCGTAACCTTGCGCCGCTTTTCCTTTCATCCCGGCTTGCGGCACCGCAGATCGGACAAGGCCTCGAACCCCGCCTCGTGAACTCAGACGGTGAGGCGATCAGGTTTGGGAGCGCTCAGCGCGACCATCGGGCAACCACGACGTCGTCCGACGGCGTTCCCGACGATTTACTTCTTCCGGACGTCGGCGACCTCTTCGACAACCTCAACATGGGCGACATTGCTGCAACGCTGCGGCTGCTATTCAACCTACATCGACGTGATCCTTAATAGTCTTTTTCGGATTATGCTAGAGTTCTCCGTTCTAGCGTTTGCTGTAGATGTGATAGGTTTATCTCCTATAGATGCAATCTTTTCATCTACTTTGTTGATCTGCATAATTGGTTTTAGTACCGTTTGTATGATCATGTTTTATCAGTTTATTATTCGGATTAAATCATATGGATTATTGCTTATATTTCCAACACAAATGAGTGTCGCCAAGATGCGTATGCTAATGTGGATGTGTGGCCTCACAAGAAAAGACCGGATTAGGAATGCAGTGATACACGAGTGGATAGGGGTGGCGCCAATTGAAGAGAAGGTTGTCCAACATAGATTAAGGTGGTTTGGGCATGTCCAACGAAGGCCGCCAGAAGCACCGGTTAACAGTAGGATTCTAAGGGATTTTGATAATGCAAAAAGGGGTAGAGAGCGACCAAAGTTGACATGGGAGGATGCAGTTAAAAGGGATATGAAGGACTGGAATGTTTCTAAAGATTTAGTTTTTGATAGGGCTGCATGGAAATCAGCAATTCATGTGCCTGAGCCTTGATTTACTTATTTTTTTTCCTTTTTTTACTTGCTTTTGTTTCACTAATTTTTGTTTGACTTGCACTTTTCATTGTTTTTCGCTTGACTTGCACTTTTCTCGAGTTTTCGTTCACATCTTGCCTTATCCCACCTTGATTGGGACAAAAGGTTTGTTTGTTGGGCTCATACATGTACTACTATGAACTGTCAATGCCAAATACTTCCTTCTTGGTTGCTTATAATTACCAAACTTTTTTTTTTGAAATGAGGCAAAAGATTTGGCTTCTCATCGATAGTGTATATGCACTGAAACCGTATGGACGCCGATGCTGTTAATTGCCACTTTCTGATGACACGAGTTCTGTTGGTGACCGCAGAACAGTCCTCCCTCCGATTAAGTATCGCTGATTTAGATGGAGTACAATTTTTTTCTGCTTGGATGTACCTGCAAATGTTCTGAAATCGAGTCACATATTTTCCCCCTCTCCATCTGCTGCATTACTGGAAGCCTGAAAGGGCCTGACACGGCTGGGCTGGCCAGCCAGGGGTCAGGGCACGCACTCTTTTCCGTTCGGAGGGATGGCTCCAGAGGCGGCAGGGCCCGTTCCACTTCCCGCCTGGAGTCGTCCGCTTCTCGCGTGCGCACGCCGCATCGCCCGGTCTGATTCGAGCGCGAATAGGCAGGCAGGCCAGCAGACGGGTTCCTCCTCTCCCAACCAAGCACTCCGCCTCGCGCGGCCGCTCCATTGCCGACCGTGCCACCGCCCAATCCTCAGGCCGCCGCCCCGCATTTCTCACCGTCGCCGCCACGCGCCCCTCATTTCTCACCGCCGCCGCCGCCGCGGGGACCATCGCTTCCGGCCACCACCGCCCCGAAAGTCCTCGCGTTCGATTCGACCTCGGTGAGTTCTCCCCCCCACTCCCCTCGCTTCTCTGCCATGACCAACTTAAATCGTGTACGGATGTCATGTCGGCCATCGATTTCCCCTTTCGCCCCTGGATTGATCCCCAAGCTCGACCGAATCGATCACGCTCAAGGCCGCCCGCTGAATTCCGGGAAGCCCTTGCGCTCTGTCTAAAAATTCACCGCCGGCGGTTTCCCTGAGTGCCCCGAGGAAGTTCCTTTTGTGCCGATTTGAGTTCCCAGTCTCAGGATTTTCGTCTTGTCCTGGGGATGTTGCTAGGACGTTGCTGTTATCGTGTATTGGTATTCAGGGTCTGCATGGAGTATTCTTCTGCATTTACTGATGCGCCTCGTTGAACAAAATTTAGATTCGAGTGTTTATTCACGGGGTTAATGTCCATTGCTTTTGTATGTTTGGCTAGTAGTGCGTCTGTATCATGGAAGGACTACAATGAACAAGCTCAGTGTTTTGTCGCGTAAATTTGTTTATTTGGGCTCATAAATGCACTGCTATCTGTTGTGTCCATTTGTTTATTTCGGTTTCTACATGTAGTGCTACCAACTGCCAATACCATATACTTCTTTCTTGCTTCTAATTTGCAAAACTTCTAAAGATGCATTCAAAGATCTGCACCTAAAAATTCCATATCTGCTTTTGTTTACAGTTAAACTGTATATGTGCACTGAAACTGTATATCTGTTCTTGTTACAGTTAAATCATGGCTGACGACCCTGCCCCTGCCCAGCCAAAGAAGCGAACTGTCCTGGACATTAGCGATGGAGGTCTCGGTCTCGGCCTTGCTGCATTTATTGCAAATGGTGAGGATTTGGGCCCCATGATCCGCCAAGGATTTGACTGTGGCAAACCTGAAGCTCTCATGCAAAGCCTCAGGGGTATTGTGAAGAAGAAAGAAGTCGAGATTGAAGAGCTATGTCGACTTCATTATGAGGATTTCATCCTCGCTGTTGACGAGCTGCGTGGTGTGATGGTCGATGCCGAGGAGCTAAAGAGCATGTTATCTAGGGAGAACTCGCACCTGCAACAAGTATCTAGCGCCGTGCTGTTGAAGCTTGATGAACTTCTTGAGGCATATTCCGTCAAGAAAAACGTAGGAGAGGCCATTACGATATTGAAGATATGCATGAAAGTCATTAGCCTGTGCATGGCATGCAACAATTACATCGCAGAAGCTAAATTTCGTCCAGCACTCAAGACGTTGGACCTGATTGAGAAGAGCTACCTGCAAAATATTCCTGTAAAGCTTCTTAGAAAGGTTGTTGGGAGACAGATACCCTTGATAAAGCTGCACATTGAGAAGAAAGCTTGTGGCGAGTTCAATGATTGGCTTGTTCATATCAGAAAAAATGCTAAGCAGATTGGGCAGGTCTCCATAAGTCATGCCTCTTTGGCTCGCCAAAAAGATGAGGAAATGCGTTCTTGTCAGAGAGAGGCTGAAGAGGATGGCCACGCTGCACTGGATGAAAATAAGTACACCTTGGATTTGGAGAATACAGATGAGGAAACGGCGCTAGATTTTGATCTCACGCCAGTGTATCGTGCACATCACATTCACAGATGCCTAGGTATTGGAGAGAAGTTCAGAGATTATTACTACAAGAACAGGCTCATGCAACTCAACCTGGATATGCAAATTTCCACTTCACAGCCCTTCCTCGAGTCCCATCAACCTTTTCTTGCACAGGTAGCTGGTTTTTTTATTGTTGAAGAACGTGTCCTTCGAACCGCAGATAAAATTCTGACGCAGAGCCAAGTCGAAGCAACATGGGAAACAGCCATTGCTAAGATCACAGCTATATGAGATTCAGTTTTCTCGCATGGGTATAGCCAGCCACCTCCTCCTCGTAAAAGATTATATCACTCTTCTAGCTGCAGTTCTGAAGAAGTATGGTTATCAAACCAGGCCATTGATTCAAATCCTCGATAACACCAGGGACAAGTACCACCAATTGCTTCTTACTGAGTGCCGGAAGCAGGTAGATGACATCCTTGCTAATGACTCGCGAGCAGATGCTTATAAAGAAGGAATACGAGTACAACATGAATGTCACATCATTCCACCTGGAGCCAAGTGAGGCAACCCCGGATTTTCCATATTTGGCGCCATTCTCCTCTTCTGTTCCAGATGTTTGTCGTATCATCCGGTCCTTCATTGAGGATTCTGTCAGCTACTTGTCCTATGGTGGTGACATAAACCTCTATGACGTGGTAAAACGTTACCTTGATAGGCTACTGATTGAGGTAGTAAACAACTGTCTTCTGAACAGGATGTATGCCCGCTCATTGGCCATGTCACAGATGATGCAGCTCGCAGGAAATATTTCTGTACTCGAGCAGGCTTGTGATCTGTACCTCTTTTACTCTGCCCAACAGTGTGGCATTCCCAAGCGCGTCGCTGAGAGGTCTCGTTCTAGTTTGACTGCTCGAGCCGTCCTGAAAGCCTCCCAGAATGCAGCATATAACGCTCTAATAAACATGGCTAATTCCAAGATCGACGAGTTTATGGTGCTCTTGGACGATGTCAACTGGATAGTGGAGGAAAGCCCGGACAATGCAAATGACTACATGAACGAAGTTCTCATCTATCTCGAGACACTGGTATCCACAGCTCAGGAGATTTTACCTCAGGAAGCTCTCTACAAGGTTGTTTCCGGTGCAGTGAGCCACATCTCGGACTCTATAATGGCAACACTTCTTAGCGACGGCGTGAAGAGGTTCACCTCGAGTTCAGTTGTAGGCCTCGACATGGACTTGAATCTGCTGGAGGCATTCGCAGATGAGAAGTTCCACATCACCGGGCTGGCAGATTTGGGAAAGGAGACAACGTTCAGAGATCGTCTGGTTGAGATAAGGCAGCTCGTGAATCTTCTGCTCAGCAGCCAGCCTGAGAACTTCATGAACCCGGTGATACGGGGGAAGAACTATGGGTCGTTGGACTTCAAGAAGGTCGCGATTGTTTGCGAAAAGTTCAAGGACGCGGCGGATGGGCTGTTTGGAAGCCTTTCCAACCGCAACACGAAGCAGACTGCTCGCACGAGGTCCTTGGAGGTTTTGAAACGAAGGCTCAAGGATTTTAACTAGAGGTTAGCTATGTTCTATCTGGAAATAAAGTTGCGCATATATGCTGCTCCAACATTCCTGTCCATCGTCCACCTTTCGAAATTATACTTTTAGCTGTTTTATTATTCGGATCCGCTCTCTAATGGCTATGAGATAGTACATCTAATCGTCTGTCTAGGTCATCTTTGGCTGGTTGTGAGTTGTAGTAATACTCTCAAATAATTATAATCCTTTCTCTGGTTCTCCTAAGATACAGTCATAATGATACTACATTTATATGGTTATTGGTTATGTTGACAGATGAAGAAGCAGAATTCTGAGAATATTTTTGTAGTATCATTATTCAGAGGGCATAGTTTGAATCGAGCTAAGTATATATGTTTTTATGCAGTGCTGCCATGTGCATAAGTAACATGTTTATTTTTCACCTGAAGTGTCCATGAGGCACTCCCTTTTCTCAGAAATGGGGTTGTGTGTCAAGTTTGACCGGGTGTGCTAGAGCTGAGAATTTTTGCAAGATCTTGCTCCAACTTGTGGGTCGGTGTGCTTTTCTACATGTTCCGAACTTGACGTTTCTTCTGTAAGTTTGTTCAGTCCGCTGTGCTGTTCTTATTGAAGCAACAAAGTCAGTTCGCTGCTAGAAAAAGGCCCACAGGAATACTTGGGTTTTCTCCCGCTGCTTGGAATAGCTCCTAGCTTGACCATTCGTTGCCATGACATGGTCAATTGCAAATACAATTTCTTGTGCAATACGACCAAATTTACTTATACAAAAAAAAAAAATCAACCAACCTGCAGGTCAACCTGCTGCCATTTTTCAGTTTGAGTGTGCCGACGGTTTGTTCTGAGTTCTGACTAGGAACTTGGTTGATCAGGTCCGTTTGTTCCGCCTCGATCTGCACTGCACGCACTTGCTGAATCTTGTTCAAGGTCGTCCTCTTTGACATCTCGTTGGTGGCATAGCACGCTATAGGCAAAAAGAATAGTATATTCAAGTCACCGCAAAAATAATGTCTGAATTCCTCGGACAGCGTGAATAGTGTGGCCAGTCCAACGCACTGCCGTGAACTTTTCAATTCAAAATTTATTTTCTTTTATTTATTCAAAACGTGTATGCGATCAAGTTATTTTAGCTCCAACTACACTGCGTCCACTGATCCACTTTAGGTACGGATTGTACTTGCAGGCATTGACATGAAACTTTTTTTTTCTGGGAAGCCGGTTTGAAAAATTTGTGAGACTTCAAATTTATTTGGACTTAACTATTTTGGAAGATTCAAATTTTTTAGACCGTCTTCTCCAGGAAGTTGGAGGAGGGCGGCTTCTCTGAAAAGTTCCTAAAAGAACTAGGTCTTAGCCACCTTGGTCAGAAATTGCGCCTGGAGAATACACGTCTCCATTAATGCGGAGCCACAACTCCGTCCACGAACCAAAATGCATCGGTATGTTATGGCATCTTTATCGGGTCGCCTCAAACGGTTTGTTTGGGTCCGGCCGTGGTTAATTTGGGGTCGTAGTCCGGCCTGTCCGGCCAGCCGCGCATAGCAGCGCGATCCAAACGGACAAAAACGAACAGGCCAGCCCAAAAAAAGAAGGCCCATGTGTATCTGCATCTAGGTCAGTCTGTGTCTGCATCTATCCGGATAGATCCATCCATGCATCAGATCTGAGTCACGAATGGGTCGGTCCGGCCTGATTAGTCCGGATGGGTCAGGGCAGCCACAATGTTGTTCCAAAAGTGGTTTCAAATTGTTTTTGTGGCTTTTGGAACTAGTTCCTCATATTGTGGAGTCATTGCCAAAGCTAAATTTTAGAGAATCGGAGCAGAAACTTGCGCCGATGCCAAATCTCTGCATGTGAATAAAAAACAAACCCCTTGCATGCAGTATGAAAGAAAGATAGGTAGACGTGTACGTTGAGTGCAATATATATGGTTTTTTATTCTCAAATGGTCTCTGCTACTCGAAAATTTGGCTATGGCAGAGTTGTAGGGAAGTTAGATAAATGGCACCGTTACTATATTATACTGATATGGCTGATTTGGCTTTTTACACATTGTGGCTGCCCTCATGCCGCTAGGACACCGTGCACGTACCACGCGTCCGCGCGAACTCATTCGGACAGGATTTGGATAGACCCAGTGAATGCCCTTAGGTAGATGACCTCGCTTTGGGCGGACAAAGCCCCCAAGGCTGTTATTGCGATTCCTATTGCTAGTACTTGCTGAATATTGGTCAAGGTCATCTCTTTGACATCTCTTTGGCAGTAGACACCAACTGAATATTAATATTCGGATCGCTACAAAAGCTTGTGTGGATTCCTCCGACACCGTGAACAGTCTAGTTTCAACGGAGTGCCATGAATTTTTCAATTCAAAATTTATGTTCTTTTATTTAATATATGCACAAGGTCAAGTTCTTTTAGCTCGAACTACACTGCACCCATGTTGCTACGGACTGAGGTGCATGCAGGCGGAGACCTGAAATTATTTTTGAGTACAAATTAAAAATGTTACAGTAGCAGTAAATATACTAGAATGGGATTGTCATTTCTATCGGACAAGTAAATATTCTACTGGCGGTAAGAGATCAGTTGGTTAGAGCAGTTTGACTCGGCCGGGGGTAATTTTTGTTGTTGTCCCGATTCAGTTAGAGAAGCGTGATTACCTGTTCAAAACTATGCTGTAGATGAGTTCAACTATAAACTGATATAATAATATATTTTTCAGGTATAATTATAATTAATTCAGTATGTATAGACTCATTTGTAATCATATACTACATGAATGGACGGAGGCCCCGATAGCTGGACGCTACGACGACGGCCAAATGTCGGAGCCGTTGATATAGATCGCGACCAGGCCAGCCCTCCCAATCAGTCGTTAGCGTAGAATTTCTCTCGGCGTAGGATAGCCTACGCCAACGGCTGCCCTTGGAGTAGCCTATGCCGACGTCTGTCCTCGACATAGCTATTTTTTTAAAAAAATCATAACTAAATCATTCTAGTTTAGAATAATACAAATAATATATCAAAATTTGCAGAAAAATAAGATTTATATATCTACACTCAAATATTACACATTTGTAAATAAAAATTAAGTAAAACATAAAACATTACATATAGTTTAAAACGGGCATAAGAAATTCAAAAACGATTCAAACAATGCGAAACCTTCATGCGAAACCTTATGTGACATAGTTGGAAGAAAAAAATATCAAACTTGATATATTGATTATATCTCAAAAAACCTTCACAAAATGACCTATCTTATTCAAGGTTTCTTGGCTTTCGGGTCAAATGACCAATGTTATGGCTAGAATCAAGGAATACTTTGTGATAATGTATCCATATTGTACATACATATGCCTAATGTGATGGCGAATAATGTTGTAGGAGTAAGTTTTCGTTTTTATCACAAAAAAAATCCATTTTTCATTTTTCAAACGCAAAAACAGAGGATTTTGTGAAGCAACCACCAAATGGCTAATTCAAAATGCTACCACACCATTTTTCAAAAATACTAGACCACCTTACATGGACAATGTCTTAACAGGGGGATCTCAAACATTTCCGTCCATCCCTGTAAAGAAGACAAATTCCTGCTAAATCAGCAGGAAGTGGGTCAGATATGAACTACATTACATGATATGATGCTCATGATTTTATACAAAAATAATTTTTAGGTTCACAATATGCTATTTCATCAGAGATCTACTTTAAGTTTAGCGAGGCTCAGCCCCGAGCTAAGAATCGTCATACCCGTAGTTCGACAAAGTTTAACTATAGTTTAAAACGAGCATAAGAAATTCAAAACGATCTAAAAAATACAAAATCTTTGCGTGGTGTCATATTATGTGACATAATTGGAAGGAAAAATATCAAACTTGATATATTGATTATGTCTCAAAAAAACCTTCACAAAAATACCTATCTCATTCGAGGTTTCCTTATTTTCGGGTCAAATAACCAATGATATTGCTAGAATCAAGGCATAGTTTGTGATAATAAGTCAATATTGTGCATATATGTGCATCATGGGATGTCGAACAATGTTGCAGAAGAAAGTTTTTTTTTGTCGCACCAAAAAGCTATTTTTCATTTTTCGAGCGCAAAAAACGGGGAGTTTTGTAAAGCAACCACCAAATGGATAATTCAAAAGGTACCACCCTATTTTTTAAAAATACTAGACCACGTTACATGGACAATTTCCCAGAAGGGGGATATCAAACCTCTCTATCCATCCCTGGTGAAAAACTCAAATTCCTGCTGAATCGGTAGGAAGTGGGTCAGATATGAACAATAGGTACATGATATGATGCTTATGATTTTTTACAAAAATAATTTTTAGGTTCACAATATGCTATTTCATCATAGATCCACTTCAAGTTTAGCGAGGCTTAGCCCCGATCTAAGAATTGTCATGCCCATCGTTCGACAAAGTTTGACGATAGTTTAAAACGGGCATAAGAAATTCAAAAACGGTTCAAACAATGCAAAACCTTCGCGTGGTGTCATATTATGTGACATAGTTGGAAGGAAAAATATAAAACTTGATATATTGATTATGTCTCAAAAAACCTTCACAAAATGACCTATCTCACTTGAGGTTTCTTGGCTTTTAGGTCAAATAACCAATGATATGGCTAGAATCAAGGCATAGTTTGTGATAATGTGTCCATATTATGCATATATGTGCATCATAGGATGACGAACAATGTTGCAGGAGGAAGTTTTTCTTTTCGTCGCACTAAAAAGCCATTTTCCATTTTCCGAGCGCAAAAAACGAGGGGTTTTATGAAGCATCCACCAAATGGCTAATTCAAAACGCTACCATCATATTTTAAAAAAATTCTAGACCACCTTACATGGATAATTTCCTAACATGGGGATCTCAAACCTTTTCGTCCTTTCCTGGTAAAAAGACAAATTCCTACCGAATTGGTAGTAAGTGGGTCAGATATGAACTACAAGTATATGATCTAATGCTTATGATTTTTTACAAAAATAATTTTTAGATTTATAATATGTTATTTCATCAGAGATCCACTTCAAGTTTAGCGAGTCTCAACCCCGAGCTAAGAGTCTTTATGCTTGTCATTTTAAACGGGCAAATGAACTTATGAATAAAATCACGACATAGTTTGTGATAAGTTTATATGGATATCATATTTAGATTCCTCCCATTTTTCTAATCCATTTATACATATTATTTGTCATATTCCGATTTACGGACTTAAAGATATTAATTATTCCATATTAAATAGAAAAATTCAAAAAAATAAAATCATTATATTTTTATTTGAATTCAATAATATTCTTACTTATTCATTGTTGTTTCCTTAAATAACTGTTTGTAATTTCAAAAAGTAAAAACATGTGACATGATGATATAAGTGTTGGAATTATGCCCTAGAGGCAATAATAAAGATGTTATTATTATAATTCTTGTTCATGATAATGTTTATATTCCATGCTAGAATTGTATTAAGCGGAAACTTTAATACTTGTGTGGTTTGTGAACAACACCGTGTCCCTAGTACGCCTCTATGGACTAGCTCATTGATCAATGATGGTTAAGGTTTCCTAACCATAGACATGAGTTGTCAATTGATAATGAGATCATATCATTGGGAGAATGATATGATGGACAGACCCAAACTAAGCGAAGCAATTAGATCGTGTCATCGTGTTCGTCTTTGCGAAGCTTTTCTTATGTAAAATATTGTATTCCTTGGACCATGAGATAATGCAACTCCCTAGTATCGGAAGAAAGCTTTGAGGTCATCAAACGTCATCCTATGAGAGGGTGATCATAAAGGTGTCTCTCAGGTGATCGGAAAGTATATGTTGGGTTGTATGTATCGAGATGGGATTTGTCCCTCCCAAGTCGGAGAGATATACTTCGGGCCCACTCGGTAATCGATATCAACACCGCTTGCAAGCATGTGGTTAAGGAGTTAATCACAAAGTGATATCGGATTACGGAACGAGTAAAGTACTTGCTGTGAACGAGATTGAACTAGGTATGATGCATCACGATCGAATCTCGGGAAAGTAAAATATCGCGAGACGAAGGGAATATATATGGGATTGATTGAATCCTGGCATCGTGGTTCATCCGATATGATCATCGATGAATGTGTGGGAGTCAATATGGGTTTCCAGACCCCGCTGTTGATTATTGATAGAATATCATGTCTGCATATTCTCGAACCCGCAGGGTCACACATTTAACGTGTCTCGACGCTAGGATAGATTGGATAATATTGGTTTATGAGTTTTTGTTCGGAGTCTCGGATGGGATCCGGGACATCATGAGAGGTTCCAGAGTGGTCCGAATAAGATTCATATAAGGCAGTGCAGTTTTTGGAGTTCGGAATTGTTCCGGGTTAATCGGTATTGTACCGGAAGCTTCTAGAACCTTCCGGAAGGGGACCAACGTGGCCCCACCTTCCGGGAGGGGGCATGGGCCTATGAGGGAGTGCCCTGGCCGCATTGGTCCAGGGGCACAAGGCCCCATAGGGCCCAGCCGGCCAAGAGAGGTTTAAACTCTAGATAGAGCTTCTAGAAGGGGGGGGGGTTTCCTTGCCCCCCACTCTTCCTCCTTGGGGCCGCCGGCCTTGGCTTGGGGGAGGGGCTAGGGCTGCGCCCACCCCTCTATATATAGAGGGCTGGGGGCGCACCAACCCCCTACACCTTCCCCTCCAACCCTAGCCGCCCTGCTGCCCTCCTCTCCCGATCGCTTGTAGGCGGGTCTCTACATGTAAATTCTCCACCAATTGCACCGCGCCGTCGCGTTGTAGATCCAACCCATCTCTCCACCATACTTGCTGGACCAAGGAAGGAGGAGACGTCGAGGTGATGCACGTGTGCATCTCACGGAGGCACCGCCACTTGTGGTGCTAGATCGGATCGGATCGCGAGGAGAAGCGAGTACGACTACATCACCCACGCTCGATTTAACTCCATCATGTAATCTTCAAGGGTATGAAGATATAATCCAATCTCTCTCGTTGTTTGCATCTCCTAGATTAGATCTTGGCTTTCCCTCTGTTCGCTTCCGTAGAAAATTTTGATTTACTATGCCGCGAAACCCTTCAGTGGTATCAGAGCTAGATCTATGCGTAGATGTGTTTCACGAGTGCAAGCCAGTTTTGCAAGCCAAAGAGATGTGTTTCACGTGATGATCGGGTGCTATAGACTCTATGCTCACATACAACGGGTGCAAGCCAGTTTTGCACACGCGGAAATACTTGGGTCTAACTTGACGAGCCTAGCATGTACAGACATGGCCTCGGAACACAAGAACCAAAAGGTTAAGCATGAGTCATATGAATGATATGATCGACACTTCGTTGTCCACCTTTGAAGCCACATCTCTTCTCGTGATGATCGGATTAGGTGTGGTGAATTTGGATCATGTTCACTAAACAACTTGAGGGATGTTGAATTTAGTGGGAGTTCATCTAGTAATTTGATTAAGTTGAACTATTTATCATGAACATAGTCTAAAGTTGTACTTGAAAATACTGTAGATCACATGGCCAAGTCCAACTTCAACTTCAACGTTTTTGCTGAGAAGCAAAAGCTTAAAAACAATGGGTCTAACTTCACCAATTGGTTCTGCAATCTAAGAATCATTCTAGCGGTTAAAAGGACTATGTCCTTGGGAAAGCGTTAGGTGACCCCCCTGCTGCAACTGCACCGGCTGATGAGAAAGATGTCTATCAGTCGCGCAAGGATGATTATGGTGTGATTAAGAGCACCATGTTGTTTGCTATGGAACCGGAACTTCAAAATCGTTTTGAAGACTATCCCGGGCCCTTTGAGATTCTCGAAGAGCTGAAAACCATGTTTCAGACTCAGGCCCGTTATGAGAGATATGAGATCTCTGAGAAGTTCTTTAACTGCAAGATGGAGGAAGGGAGTTCCGTTAGTGAGCACGCCATTAAGATGACGGGCTACACTCAACGCCTTGAGCAGCAGGAATGCACGATTCCAGAGGAGCTCAAGATTGACAGGGTTCTGCAATCACTCCCTCCCAGCTACAAAAGTTTTGTAGTGACTCATAATCAGATTGGTTCCACTGATACGATCACCGAGCTCTTCGCAAAGCTGAAGGCCGCGGAAGTGGACATCAAAAAGGATAATCATGTGTTGATGGTCAACAAGCCCACCTTTAAGAAAGGTAAGGGTGCAAAGAAGCCCTTCAAGAAGGGCGGCGGCAAGCGTGCTACCCCTGCTAAGAAGAAGCTCAGGTCAGGTCCTAAGCCGGACACTGAGTGCTTCTATTGCAAGGACAAGGGTCACTGGAAGCGCAACTATCCGAAGTACTTAGCGGAAAGAAGGCTGGCACCATCAAAGGTATATTTGATATACATGTTATTGATGTTTTCCTTACTAGCCCTCGTTGTAGTGCCTGGGTATTTGATACCGGTTCAGTTGCTAATATTTGTAACTCGAAACAGGAGCTACGGAATGAGACGGCCATTTAGGGATGAGGTGACGGCGTGGCTGGCAACGGATCAAGAGTTGATGTGATGGCCGTCGGCACGCTATCCTTAGTTTTACCTTTGGGATTAGTTTTAAACCTTAATAAGTGTTATTATGTGCCTGCGTTGAGCATGAACATTATTTCTGGATCTTATTTATTGCAAGACGGTTATTCATTTAAATCGGAGAATAATGGTTGTTCTATTTATATGAGTAACATCTTTTATGGTCATGCACCTCTTGTGAATGGTTTATTTCTTCTAAATCTCGAAAGGGATGAAACACACATCCATAACATTGAGGCTAAGAGATGCAAAGTAGATAGTGATAATACTACTTATTTGTGGCATCGCTGCCTAGGTCATATTGGTGTAAAGCGCATGAAGAAACTCCATTCTGATGGACTTTTGGAGTCTCTTGATTTTGAATCATTTGACACATGCGAACCATGCCTCATGGGCAAGATGATCAAAACCCCGTTCTCCGGTATGATGGAGCGAGCAACGGACTTGATGGAAATCATACATATCGATGTATGCGGACCGATGAGTGTTTCGACGCGCGGTGGATATCGCTATTTTCTCACTTTTACCGATGACTTAAGTAGGTATGGGTATATCTATTTAATGAAACATAAATCTGAAACATTTGAAAAGTTCAAGGAATTTCGTAATGAAGTGGAGAACCATCGTAATGTAAAGATTAAGTTTCTACGATCCGATCGTGGAGGTGAATACTTGAGTTGTGATTTTCTCACGCATCCTAAAGCAAGCGGAATCGTTTCGCAACCCACGCCACCCGGAACACCCCAGCGCAATGGTGTGTCTGAACGCCAGAACCAAACCCTATTAGATATGGTCTGATCGATGATGTCTCTTCGATTTGCGTTATCATTTTGGGGTTATGCATTAGAAACCGCTGCATTCACTTTAAATAGGGCTCCATCTAAATCCATTGAGACGACACCGTATGAACTGTGGTTTGGTGCTAAACCTAAGTTGTCGCTTAAAGTTTGGGGATGCGAATCTTACGTCAAGAAGTTGATGCGGACAAGCTCGAACCCAAAGCGAAATGCGTCTTCATAGGATACCCTAAGGAAACTATTGGGTATACCTTCTATCATAGAACCAAGGCAAAGTGTTTGTGAAGAACGGTTCCTTTCTTGAGAAGGAGTTTCTCTCGAAAGAAGTGAGTGGGAGGAAAGTAGAGCTAGACGAGGTTATTGAACCTTCTCTTGAATTGGAGAGTAGCGCAACACTGAAATTGTTCCAGTGCCGCACCAACGATAGAGGAAGCTAATGACAAGGATCATGAAGCTTTGACGATGTCGCCATCGAACGCCGCAGTCGACAAGGTCGCGTGCCCTCCCGAGTGGTACGGCAACTGTCTTGACCTTGTTGGTAGAAGACAGTGAACCTACGAACTATGAGGAAGCGATGATGAGCCCAGACTGAGAAATGGTCGAAGCCATGAAATCCAATTGGGATCCATGAGCGAAAACCAAGTATGGACTTTGGTGGACCCTCCTAGCGACCGAAAGGCCGTTGAGTGCAAATGTATCTTCAAGAAGAAAACGAACGCGGATGGTAATGTTACCGTCTATAAAGCACGACTTGTCGCGAAAGGTTTTCGACAAGTTCAAGGTGTTGACTACGATGAGACTTTCTCTCCCGTAGCGATGTTTAAGTCCATTCAGATTTTATGAACAATTGCTGCGTTTTATGATTATGAAATATGGCAGATGGATGTCAAGACTGCGTTCCTCAATGGCAACATTGATGAAGAGTTGTATATGATGCAACCCGAAGGTTTTGTCGATCCTAAGGATGCTGATAAAGTATGCAAACTTCAGCGTTCCATTTATGGACTGAAGCAAGCATCTCGGAGTTGGAACCTTCGTTTTGATTAAGTGATCAAGAGGTTTGGATTTGTTCCAAATTTCTACGAAGCTTGCATCTACAAGAAAGTGAGTGGGAGCTCGGTGACGTTTCTGGTACTATATGTGGATGACATTTTGATTATTGGAAATGACATCAACATGCTTAACGATGTGAAGAGTTATTTGAACAAGTGTTTTTCAATGAAAGACCTAGGTGAAGCTGCTTATATATTGGGCATCAAAATCTATAGAGATAGACAAAGACGCCTGATAGCTTTAAGCCAGAGTACATACCTAGACAAAGTTCTGAAAAGGTTCAGAATGAATAAGGCAAAGAAAGGTTCAGTGCCTATGTTGTCAGGTAAGATATTGAGCAAGGCTCAATGTCCATTCTGATAAATGATAGGGAATCTATGAGCAAAGTGCCTTATGCCTCGGCCATAGGTTCTATCATGTATGCCATGCTATGTACTAGACCGGATGTGTCCAATGCTCTTAGTTTGACGAGATATCAAAGTGATCCAGAGTGGAACATCGGACAGCCGTGAAGAACATCCTAAAGTACCTAAATAGAACTAAAGAAATGTTCTTAGTCTATGGGGTGATGAACAGACTTGTCGTAAAAGGTTACGTCGACGCTAGTTTCGACAATCGACAAGGATGATTCTAAATCTCGAGAGGATACGTGTATATTTTGAATGGAGGAGTCTGGAGTCGGAGAAGCTGCAAGCAAAGCGTGATCGCTGGATCTACAAGAGAAGGCATACATGGCTGCCGCAGGCCAAGTGAAGGAGTTTGGATCGAAACTTCATCATCGAGCTTGGTGTGGTTCCAAGTGCATTGGACCCACCGGAGATATTGTGTGGCAACATCGGGCGCCATAGCACTCGCTAAGGAACCAAGATATCATCCAAAGACCAAACATATCAACCGCAAGTTTCGTATAATCCGAGATTATATAGCGTATGGAGATCCGAAGATTAGCAAAGTACACATGATCTAAATGTCGCAGATCCATTGACTAAACCTCTTCCACGTGTAAACGTGATCGACCTCGCCATGGGTGTGAGATTGTTGCCAAATGTAAACTAGATTATTGACTCTAGTGCAAGTGGGAGACTGTTGGAATTATGCCCTTGAGGCAATAATAAAGATGTTATTATTATAATTCTTGTTCATGATAATGTTTATATTCCATGCTAGAATTGTATTGCGGAAACTTTAATACTTGTGTGGTTTGTGAACAACACCGTGTCCCTAGTACGCCTCTATGGACTAGCTCATTGATCAATGATGGTTAAGGTTTACTAACCATAGACATGAGTTGTCAATTGATAATGAGATCATATCATTGGGAGAATGATGTGATGGACATACCCAAACTAAGCGAAGCAATTAGATCGTCATCGTGTTCGCCTTTGCGTGCTTTTCTTATGCCAAATATTGTATTCCTAGACCATGAGATAATGCAATTCCCAGTATCGAAGAAAGCTTTGAGGTCATCAAACGTCATCCTATGAGAGGGCGATCATAAAGGTGTCTCTCGGTGATCGGAAAGTATCTTGGGTTGTATGTATCGAGATGGGATTTGTCCCTCCCAAGTCGGAGATATACTGGGCCCACTAGGTAATCGATATCAACACCGCTTGCAAGCATGTGGTTAAGGAGTTAATCACAAAGTGATATCGGATTACGGAACAGTAAAGTACTTGTGAACGAGATTGAACTAGGTATGACGGCATCGACGATCGAATCTCGGGCAAGTAAAATATCGCGAGACGAAGGAAATATATATATGGGATTGATTGAATCGCATCGTGGTTCATCCGATATGATCATCGATGAATGTGTGGAGTCAATATGGGTTTCAGCACCGCCGTTGATTATTGATAGAAGATCATGTCTCATATTCTCGAACCAGAGGTCACACACTTAACGTGTCTCGACGCTAGGATAGATTGGATAATTGGTTTATGAGTTTTTGTTGAGTCTCGGATGGGATCCGGACATCACGAGAGGTTCCGAGTGGTCCTAATAAGATTCATATAAGGCAAAGCAGTTTTGGAGTTTGGAATTGTTCCTTAATCGGTATTGTACCGTGCTTCTAGAACCTTTCGGAAGGGGACCAACGTGGCCCCACCTTCCGGGAGGGGGCATGGGCCTATGAGGGAGTGCCTTGTCCGCATTGGGCCAGGGTCACAAGGCCCCATAGGGCCCAGCCGGCCAAGAGAGGTTTAAACTCTAGATAGAGCTTCTAGAAGGGGGCTCTTGCCCCCACTTCCTCCTTGGGGCCTGCCTTGGCTTGGGAGGCTGGGGCTCGCCCACCCTCTATATATAGAGGTGGGGTGCACCAACCCACACCTTCCCTCCAACCCTAGCCGCCCTGCCTCTCTCTCCTCCTCCGCTGTAGGCGAAGCCTCCGTAGAAATTCTCCACCAATTGCACCGCGCCGTCGCGTTGTAGATCCAATCCATCTCTCCACCATACTTACTGGACCAAGGAAGGAGGAGACGTCGAGGTGCTGCACGTGTGCATCTCATGGAGGCACCTTGTGGCATCCCGCAAAACCACTACTAGAAAATCGCGTTGAATTTGTGCATTGCATCGTCATCATCATGCATTGTTTGCCAAAACTATTTTCGCAACACCCGTTTTGTTTTCCAAACGCCCCATCTTTATTCAAACGCCAAACCGGTCGGATTATTTTGTTTTGTTGCTATCGGGTTGCAAACGGCCCAATTAAACTAAATAAAAGATTTAATTGTTTTATTTGGGCGATCGGCCGGACGAATATTGACCACCCCAGACACAGATCGGTCCACCCCAATCAGCCCCCACCTAAATCCTAGTCCCACCAAATTCTATCCTACCCACCACTCTCAGCTCGCCACCTCACCCTCTCACCCTTTTCCTACCCACTTGCCACCTCACCCATCCAGACCCACCCTTTAATCCTAAACCTACCAATATTCCTACCCATCCTTCCCAGCCACCTCACTCCCTCCAATAGCATCTCGCCATGTCGGCACACCTCTCTCCCTCACCCACTCACCTTTTGCCACGTGTCCCTCCTCTCCCTGGAACCTCTCAACCCACCCAGCTCATACCCCCGGCCCCACCTAATCCTGGCCACCCACTCACACCGACCCGCACCAAAGATGTTTCCCCACCTCCCCTCAAGACAGGCCCCACGCCAGCCCTCCCTCCTCTCTCCTCACGCCCGACCCCACTTCCTGTGCTCCACCCCTGCTCCCCATCACTTCGCCTCCCGCCTCCTCCCCGCCGCCCTCTTCTCTCTCCCGCCTGCTCTCTCCTCCTCTCAGTTATGGCACTGCTGGCCGGCCTTGCCCGCTCATTCTCATGGCCTGCCGCCCGCCGACGCCTCCTCCTCTCCTCCTTCCTCCAGTAGCATGGCCCTCCCCTCTCGCGCCCAGCCCTCCACTCACCACCTTGCCCCGCCAGGCCGACACCGCCTCACGCCAGCTCCTCAGCCTCTGACGCTGCGCTGCCGCCGGTGGCCCTCTCACGCCACGCCTGCTCCCTCCAGCGCCGCGCCCGCACTCTGCCTCCCGCTCGCCATCCCGCCTGAGCCCGGCCAAGGCCCGCGACTACGCCGCCCCATCCTCACAGTTTCCCTGCCTTGCCGCCGGGCCTCCCTCAGATGTCGCCTCGAAGGCCGCTGCTCCAGTGGCCGCCTGGCCCCGCTGCCTGCTTTCAGCAGCGCGCTGCCCCAACTCCGCGCAGATCCTGCTGAGCTCGCTTCTCCTTCACCGCGGTGTCCTCCTCACACCTCCATCTCCGGCAGCCTCTGGCGCCTCTGTTGTCGGCCCTCCACCCGCTTGTCGCCGCCTGCAGTTCGCCGACTGCATGTCCTCTTCGCCGCCGCAGGGTCCTTCCTCGGCGCCCTCCTTCCTCGTGGTCCTCGCCCTCCTCCTGGCCCCCCGCCGCCTCCGCCAGACTTCCTCAACCTCGCTATCGCCAACGGTCGCTTCTCATTGTTGTGCTACCTGAACCCGCATGTGGAGATACGGTGTGTTCTTAGGTTGGAGTGAGGTCAACCAAGAATACGGAATCCCTGAAGGTTGTCGCCTCCGTATTCTCAAGACCCACCGCCGTCCCAAGCCACCGGTTCAAGTTCTACTTCATGGGACCAAGCACGACATCGACAATGTAGTCGCCGAACCCGCTTTTCCTCTCTAACAACAAGCACTTATACACGGAGTCCGAGGTCAAGACCGGCCGAGACGCTAAGTTGTACAAGGACCACCGACAACGAACCCGCCGGTACCCCAAGATCTCCAAGTACCGACGACCGCGGATGCGACAAGATCGTCGCTCGGACGCCAAGACCGCCACATGGAACGACAAGCACTTCACCACGGATACGCCAAGTACTTCCTGAACGCTAAGATCTACCACACCGAACGCCAAGACCGATGCGATGGCGCGGACCCGACAAGATCCTTGCAACGACAAGAACGACATCTACCGGGGCGAATCCGATGCCCCGACGCCAGACCAAGTGCTTCCCCCCCGAATGCGCCAAGACCTACCCGTTATCCGAGAATGATCCCGTCGAGACCGATCCGTCGAACCCTGGACCCCGAGACCGGACCCTGGACCCTGTCGAACCCCGAACCCCGGAACCCTAACAAGATCGCCGAACCCTAAATGTGTGACCCTTTTCCCTCGATACCCTATTTTATAAATGCATAATACAGCTTGTCGCATAATAATTGTCATTCTTGCATGCATACATTCATGTGGTTTGGGGGCCTTATGCCGATTCACCTAATAAGTAAATATGGGGCCCATATGCGGGCAAATCTAGTCTCATACTGGCCTCATTTAAACCTGTGTAGCGAACCCGATGATATCTTTTACCCTGTTAAACAACATTTAAACTGCGGGTTTTCTAAATAACTTGAACCACTTGAATAATTGTTGGACCTTCCGCTTTAATATTGACCTAATTGCATCGCACCTGCCATGCCATGCATCATACATGCATCATGCCGATCTTCCGCCATCGCCTTAAATATCGCATCCGTTTTCTTCTAGTGTTTTGGTTCTTCGCGGATAAGGCCGTTGAGTTGATGTGAGCTCGCCTGCTCTTCTGATGAACCTTTCGACAATGTTTTCAAAGCAGCATCTCCCCTTTCTACCTATCTTACTTTATAGTAATTTACTTCTTCCTGTTGATCTATTGCTATCTGTGGCGATGCTTTAGTTTCCGTACTGATATCCCCCGCACTTTATATTGCCTTGGACACACCCTATTACCGTTGTTTGGTAGATAGTTGACTTATGCGCAGTAGTTGCTTGCTCAGTCGATGTGTGTCGCCATATGCCACATTGCTGATGTATTGCCGCATCATGTTGGAGATGAATTCTAGTTTTACTTATTGTTCACTTTACTTTCGTTTAACAACTAAAATTGAATAAGCAGAGGCATCGGTGGGTGATAGATAATATTTGGTTAACGCCCACTTGTGTCCCGTGAAGACCCCGAGTACTTGATACCTCTTGATTTTGCGCGCTATCCACATCCGGGAGGTATATGGGACCCCGAGCCGAGCTTGATTCAGTCTTATTTCTTGGGGCCACAAACTAGTTTGAGGTTTTATTACTATCCCTTATGCCATGCTTTCATCATGATTTACGACAGCGGGTACCGACACCGCATCGTTAGGCGTGTGACCTGCTTACGTGGTATCGACAATTCCCGTTTGGGGCATATCTGTCGCTTACCGCCCCACAAACTTTGGGGTCTCCTGAGCTAGCTTACTGGCTATGGTGTACTCCAAGGTGGCCCCCAAATATTTCCTCAATCCTGATTGTTCAAATGAAAGCCTCGCGGGTTTTGATTTGGTTTTTCCGAGGTTGATCGAGCGCAGGTTGCTATTGGTGCACCCGGCCGGGTTAAACTTTCTCAAAGCCGTGTCCATGATATGGACGACTTGGAGCACAAGATCTCGATCATACAAGCATAACTAAAGTTTATTGTTATAAATTTGACTTATAATGACTAGTAATCAGCTTCACTATAACGGAATGGCTAATAATACTGCCCACAATTGCTTGTTTGGATTGTCGCTTGCGACCATTGTACCTGACTAGTAAGTATGGCAACTACAACAGAATTGGCTGAATAAAAGTACCAACAACTGCTGGGTTTTGGGTTTATCTCATGCTATCTGCATCTGATTAGTAATTGTTGCACTATAAACGGAATGGTTAATTAAAAGTGCCCACTGTTTACTTTATCAGGACGATTATTTAAACCTGACTAGTAAAGTGCCGCAACTATAACTGAATAAGTAAAACTGCCAACCGTGTGAGTTCCTCGGTTGACTTCCTCGTTTGGTCTCGAGGGGGACACACCAGGATGGGTTTGTTTGGTGATAGCTTCAGGTTGGATCCGGTTAGGTCATTCTCCCTCTCGAGCAACCGCCAGCTTGTATCGAGTCTCTATAGGTTGTATAGTGTATGCTGCCGCCGCTTCAAATTAATACCTATGTAGGCGAGACCGCCGACTTCTAGCCTCGCTGTATCGCCTCGATCGACGCTCCTTCTTTGTTTTCTCGCTTTGCCCTTTGTCGGCACCCTTTGTTAAGGTGTTTTGAGATCGACGCCATAGCGGTGGTTACCCTTCCCGCTTGGCCCGGCAGGTTATGGACGCCATTGGTTATTCTTCGTGGCTCTTAGCCCCATTTGCATCTTGTCCGTAGCTGGACGCCTATCGCTTTCAAGGTGATTTGGATCTTTGTATATTACACTGTATTCTTGACTCTTTGAGTCATTTGTATACATATCTGCCTGTGGGTCCCATCGAGGACTGTTGTGTAATGTTATTACTTCGCTTTCCACCCGCATTTAAAGTGCTTAAGGAGCACCTTTGAATCGTTCTATGCGGTTTGGCGAATTTTGCCCAAACTTGCATAGGTCCGATTCTCGAGGGTGTTACAGAGTGGTATCGTGAGCTCAGCTTGCGATACCCCACAAATCCACTGTAGGATAACCTAGCTAACGTCAAGTAGAGGTCAAAGTTATTTTGCAAAATCGGTTGGATAGTTCTCGACTAGGTCCGATTTTACTCCTTACCCTTTCGCTATTCCTCTCACTTCACGTGTTTTGAATCCGCTCTCTTCTCTTCGAGTCCGTGATTTCGTGGTGGTTCCGTCAGACTTTAGGGCTTTCGCCTTCCCTTTTGTAACGGAGGTGCTACGATCATCAATCAAGAACTTGTCTGTTGTACCTTCCTTCGATCTTTTGTTCTTGGAAATCTTCATCCCTATGTGTTCCTTTGCTGGATATCGTTGTCGTTGAAAACATATGAGAAGGATGAGCTTTGGTGAAGTTGAGCCCACTGTGAGCATGTGTTGTTCATGCCAATGGAACCATCATGAACCTAATCATTGTGTCTTTCGTATCGATCTCTTGTCTCTTCCGGTGTTTCCGACGCAACTTTCCGAACCTCGCTTGTCGAGATCTTCGCCTAATTCCCGAGAGTTGGTTGCAAAATCCATCTATTCGCGGCGAGTAATGGTTTGAGTGTGGAATGGAGTAGCTACCCTACCATCGCTCTTATCATTCGCTCTTGTACGTCGAATCGTGGATCCAAAGAAGCATTACTGGCCCACGGAAGTTGGGGTGGCTTTAATTGCGATACTCTACCTTCGACCTTTTGTTTCCTGAGTGCTCCCTCGACAATCGTGAACAACGAACCTTTGTTGGTGGTGTCGCGCCAAGATGAAGAAGGAACCTCGTTAGTGGTGTCGCGAGGATCTACACGAAGCGCCGGCATCGCACGACCTTTCTTCCGCATTATGAGGCGGATCTCGAGGCTAGATCCCTTGTTAGTGGTGTCGAATTGTGGCATCCCGCAAAACCACTACTAGAAAATCGCTGAATTTGTGCATTGCATCGCTATCATCATGCATTGTTTGCCAAAACTATTTTCGCAACACCCGCTTTGTTTTCCAAACGCCCATCTTTATTCAAACGCCAAAACCGGTCGCCGGATTATTTTGTTTTGTTGCTATCGGTAAACGCCCAATTAAACTAAATAAAAGATTTAATTGTTTTATTTGGGGCTTGACGGGGCCAGATGACCCAAACGACCACCCCAGACAACAGATCGTCCACCCCAATCAGCCCCACCTAAATCCTAGTCCCACCAAATTCTATCCTACCCACCACTCTCAGCCCGCCACCTCACCCTCTCACCCTTTTCCTACCCACTTGCCACCTCACCCATCCGCACTCCACCCTTTAATCCTAAACCTACCAATATTCCTACCCATCCTTCCCTGCCCACCCTCACTCCTCCAATAGCATCTCGCCATGTCAGACACCTCTCCCTCACCCACTCACCTTTTGCCACGTGTCCTCCCTCTCTCCCCTCGAACCTCTCAACCCACCCAGCCATACCCCGCCCCACCTAATCCTGCCACCCACTCACACCGACCAGCACTGCAAGACAGCCCCACCCTCCCACAAGACAGGGCCCCACGCCAGCCTCCTCCCTCTCTCCTCACGCCCGACCCCACTCCTGTGCTCCACCCCTGCTCACCGCCCCGCCTCGCCTCGCCTCCCCTCCCCGCCTCTTCTCTCTCCGCCTGCCTCTCCTCCCTCTCAGTTATCAAACAAGGCGAAGGCCAGCTTCCACTGCTGCCTCATGAGCGCGCCACCAAGACGCCTCCTCTCCTCCTTCCTCCAGCCTTAAGCCGCCCTCTCGCGCCCAGCCTCCCTCACCTCACCTTGTTCCCCGCCGCCCAGGCCGACACACGCCTCACGCTGCGCCAGCCTCCTCGCGACGCCAAGGCTGCGGCCGCTCGCTCACGCCACAGCGCTCCGCCAGCCTTCACTGCCCCCTCCCGCTGGCCATCCCGCCTCAGCCTCCGCGACTCCGCCCAGGCCGCCTGGGCTATCTCCCAGGTTCCATCCCCTGGCCTGCCCGTGCCGCTGCCTGCCTCTCAGCCGCCTGAGCGCCGCCCCGTGCAGGGGCCCGCCTTCCGCCGCCTGTCCGCTCGCACCAGGCCGCCCCAACTCCGGCCGCATCCCGGGCTGAGCTCGCCTCACCGCGGTGTCCTCCTCACACCTCCATCTCCTGGCAGCCTCGGGCGCCCCTTGTCGGCCCTCCACCCGCTTGTCGCCGCCTCAGCCCCGCCGACCAGCATGTCCTCACGGCCAGTAGTGGTCCTTCCCGCCCTCCTTCCCTCGTGGTCCTCGCCCTCCTCCTGGCCTCAGCCGCCTCCAGTGGACTTCTCAACCTCTGCTATCGCCAACGGTGCTGCTCTATCAAGTGTGCTACCCGAACCCGCATGTGGAGATACGGGTGTGTTCTTAGGTTGAGTGAGGTCAACCAAGAATACGGAATCCCCTGAAGGTTGTCGCCTCCGTATTCCTCAAGACCCACCGCTGCCACCGGGTTCAAGTTCTACTTATGGGACCAAGTACGACATCGACAATGTAGTCGCCGAACCCGCTTTCTCCCTCTCTAACAACAAGCACTTATACACGGAGTCCAAGGTCAAGACCGCCGAGACGCTAAGTTGTACAAGGACCACCGACAACGAACCCGCCGCACCTTAAGATCTCTGGCACGACGATCATGGATGCGACAAGATCGCCGCCGGACAAGACCGCCACATGGAACGACAAGCACTTCACCACGGATACGCCAAGTACTTCCTGAACGCCAAGATCTACCGGCCGCACTCAACGCCAAGACTCGATGCGATGGCGCCGACGACAAGATCCTTGCAACGACAAGAACGACATCTACCGGGCGAACTCGATGCCCGACGCCGCACTGGCGCTTCCCGAATGCGCCAAGACCTACCCATCCGAGAATGATCCCGCCGAGACCGATCCGTCGAACTCGGACCCCGAGACCGGACCTCGACCCTGCCGAACCCCGAACCCCTAACCCTAACAAGATCACGAACCCTAAATGTGTGACCCTTTTCCTCGATATCTATTTTATAAATGCATAATACAGTTGTCGCATAATAATTGTCATTCTTGCATGCATACATTCATGTGGTTTGGGGCCTTATGCCGATTCACCTAATAAGTAAATATGGGCCCATATGCGGGCAAATCTAGTCTCATATTGGCCTCATTTAAACCTGTAGCGAACCCGATGATATCTTTTACCTGTTAAACAACATTTAAACTGCGGGTTTTCTAAATAACTTGAACCACTTGAATAATTGTCGGACCCGTTCCGCTTTTAATATTGACCTAATTGTATCGCACCTTGCCATGCCATGCATCATACATGCATCATGCCGATCTTCCGCCATCGCTTAAATATCGCATCCGGTTTTCTTCTAGTGTTTTGGTTCTTCATGATAAGGCCGTTGAGTT